>PVIR01038340.1:0-14610 GCA_004026965.1 Petromus typicus
GCCCTTATTTTAGTTTTTGAGACCAGATCTCGATGTGTAACCCAGGCTGGCCTCAAACTTGTGGCAGCGGGCACTCCTATGCCCAGCAAATCTTTGCTTTCAGGAAGATCAGGACGCTCAGCAGAAAGGTGGTGTGGAGTGTCAGAACACTGTGGGAAATCAGAAGGAGGTGGTGGCCCTACATCCTGACCCTGTGCCCAGGTGGTGGGGCTTTGTGGGGCTGTCACCAAGTCCTTGTGAAGAAAGTCCTATTACACGCATTTCACAGAAGAAACTGGGGCACGGAGGTGGTTCCGTGGGGCCAGGCCCTTGGCTACGGCACAGGCCTGCGCTAGAGGCTCTGCAGCCCAGGGTCTTTCGCACAGCCCAGATGTGTCATTTGTCCTCATACACTCCAGCTGTGATGCAGTTCAGCACCTCTGAGTAGCGATGTTGGGACACACAGGAAAGAGAGCACGGGAGGGGGTTGGGACAGAATCACACCCTGGAGGGATTTCGGGGATCTGAAGTGTCCGGAGTGTCCTCATGTGTGAGTTCCAGGAGGGAGCACCTGGGGGCATGGATGGAAGGACTCCCTGGGGGAGGAGGTCGCAAGGAGACCTGGGGCTGGGAAAAGGGCCTGGTGGGCAGCAGGCACCAGGCATGGGGACAAGGCTGTCTGCCAGGAGAAGGGACCCCCAGGAGGCAGAGCCAAGAGAACCTGGCATCTAGATACTGGTTGCTGGAGAAAACCATCACCTGGCTGGGTCCAGGTTTCCTCTTCTCTACTGTCGGTGACAGTTTCTCTGCAGCAGTGTGCCACTTTGATCTGAGCGTTCTAGGAATTGCTGCCCACCCTACTCTGGAAGATTGGGGGTCACTTGTTTCTCAGCCGCCCCTGTGTTGTCCCTACCTGCTTTCCTGTCAGCTCCTGGAAGATCACTGAGTACAAGGTCAGCCTGGGCTACACAGAGAGGTCACGGTCAGTCTGGACTTCATAGTGAGACCCTCTCTCAACCAAAATGAGGGCCGAGGATTTAGCTCAGTGGTTCTGACAACTGCCTTGCAAATGCAAGGGCCCAGGTTAGATCCCCGGTAACCACATCTAACAATGCCGGGTGTGGAGACTCACGCCCAACAGCAATCAGCACCACAGACCGCAGTGCCAGGCGTGGTGGCTCACGCCTATAATCCCAGCACTTGGAAGGCAGAGGCAGGAGGATTGCTGAGTTCAAGGCTGAGTTCAGTACCAACCTGAACTACAAATCAAGACCCTGTCTCAAAAAACTAAAACAAAACAAAAAACCAAAATGAAGCATGCCCAGTAGCTTACTTGGTGGCAGGAGGACAGGGCTCAGCGAGACAGCTCACTCTGCCTCTGGGAGGTGGCCAGTCACCCTCATCACTTCCGTGAGAACCTTGGCACCCCCATCCAAATCTGTGCACAGCTGGGGCCACACCTCAGGAGCACTGCGCCCCTGCTCCCCCACCTTCTGGCCCCAGGGGCTGGGGAGGCTGTGCAGAATCCCACACGTGCTTATCCATCTTTCGCTCGGCGTGGCTCAGTGCCCCCCACTCAGGGTGGCTCAGTGCTGGTTCCTGAGTTACTTCCTGCAACCTACTGGGCCACAAAAGCACAGGCCCCACCCTCCATCCTCCCCTGTACTGGAAACCCCTGAAATGTCACCAGAAACTTCTGTCTCCTGCTCAGTGTACCACACAACCTGAGAAAAAAACTGAAAGATCTAAGAGAGACCAAGACCAGAAGCCAGGATGGGCAACACTGCTTAATTAGCAAAGGAGCTGGTCCATCCCAGCCTCGACTTTTATTAGTATTCACTTGGTGTAAAGGTGAGCTTTGTGTACCTGAGATGTGCTGTTATGTGGTTCTCAAAGCAGGGTTCATAAAGGACAAGACAAAGCATTCTTGGATTAGGAACACAGTAGACAAAGTATATGGCTGCAATTGGAACACTGTCCTAGTTAAGGAAGTTTTAACTGTGGGGACAGAATTTGGGTATGAGTTACTCTGACTTTGCCATGTGGGCTTCAACCGGACCCACTTCTCGAAACAGGCCAACTGAAGGGTTAGCTCTTCCCAGCCTGCACTGCTCACGGCCAGCTTTGGGCATCATCAGTATCAGTGTCCCGCTCCCTGGATACCTCGGTCTACAGGGCCAGCCCGGGTACTCAGCTCCCTCCGCTGGGCTTGGTGCATCTCCTTCCAACACCACACCCTTGGGTCAGGAATCTCTTCATTCAGGAAGGCTGAGGCAGGAGGATTGCTGTGAGTTGGAGGTTACATGGTAAGACCTGCTGTTGAAAATATTAAAAACGTGAAACAAAAATTCCAAAGTGATGAACAAAATGTAGAAAAAGAAATCCAGAGTGAGGACACATTTTCTAGAAAAGACCGTCACAGAAACACTGATAAGAACAGCAGAGATAAGGGGCCACTCTGGAGACTCAGACGCGGCGAGTGAAAAGGAATTTGAGTGGTGACAGCTTAGGAGAGCATCCATTTTTCTCAAACACCAAGGTGATATGCCTTGCAGTTTTTATTTGGAAAAAAAGTGAAGCTCTTTTTAGAAATTTGTAGAGTTCTACTCTACTTTCAAAAGTGACCTGAGAATCAGCAGCCAGGGAACAGACAGAGCCCTGTCTCCCATGGACCTGGCTTTGGATAGAGCGACCCCTCTCTGGGTCCATTGAGGATATGGTTGTCAGGATGGCTCGGGGAAATCTGCGCAGGCGCAGACGGTCTGCGCAGGCGCGGGACAGCCCCAGCCAAAATGGCAGGGAAGGGAGAAGCAACCTGGCTGAAAGATTTCTTCTTGGCTCTACCCAGTGTTATCTGAGGCTGGTGGACAAAAGCAGGCCTGAAAAGGCAGCGTGTCTCTGCCCTGCTTTCTATTTGCATTTTCTGTGAGCTCTCTGTAAATTAGACGGAGTCTTCCTTGCTCTCTCAGATCTTTGGCAACATCTTTTTTTTTTTTTAATTCAAATCTTCATTGGTACATTATGAATACACATCATCATCGCATTCAACACCGAGAGTTTGTACCAGAATATGACATGACTTGATTCTCATTTTTCCCCCTTTTCTCCTGCCCTGCAACCCCCCCTCTTATATACATAAGCTTTGTTTCCTTAGGGGTAAATAATGAGGGGGAAAAGAATTTAGCAACATCTTTAATATCACAAATAGCTTCGAAGGCCATAGGACAACACCAGCCCCGGGTCTAGGGTTCCTGGGGTGCAGACGGCCTCTGAACTACATTGATGACCACGTCACTTATTAAGTGGCAAATTCAGCCATCCATCCAGTTGATTTTGTCTTTAAGAACTAAGTATCCTGCTCTCTGTAAACATTTGTATACTAAAGTCTTTATCTTGGAGTCCATTGATCCAGGAATGTCATCAAAGTGGACAGTAATGTTTAAGACAGCCGCAACTCCAGCACTTGGAAGGCTGGGGTGGGAAGATTACCACAAGTTTAAGCTCAGCCTGGTCTATTTGGTGAGTCATAGCCAGCCTGGAATACATAGACGACCCTGTCTCAAAATGCCAAACAAAAACATTTTTAAAATGTATTTCATGAATAGGATCATTCAAATTGGCACTGTTGTGGACAGAAGCTAGAGTTTTGGTGGTACTCAGCAAGACATCTCACATCTCAGAGTCAAGCATGGCTTCTCCTTCAGCTTGGGAACAGCATTATTAGGGCAACCTCTGGGGTCTGCCGACTGCTGGTCCAAGAGGGTGGGCTCCTGCATGGAGGGGCAGAACATAGTCTGGACACTCAAGTCAAGAGTCCGGAAGCTGCTGGACAAGTGTGTGCCTTCTCTGGTCGAGCAGATAGAATGAGAAGGAAAAATAAGATAGAAGATGATGACTAAATTCACAAAGTAATTGACCTACCTATGGATAAGTAAATACCATGAGAGTCAATCTTTGTACTGAATTGAAACTGAAGATATGTAAAAAGTATATTGGAACCCAGATAAAAAGTTCAGTCCTCTGTTTGTATATTTTATTTTTGAGATAGGACTTCACTATGTAGTTCAGGCTGTCCCTGAACTCATTCTGTAGCCCATGCTAGCCTTGAACCTGCAGGGATATTCTTGCATCAGCCTCCTGAAGCTGGGATTATAGGTGTGTGCCTCCACACCTGGCCCTTCAGTTCCTCTTTGTTTCCTCTGAAGGGCATCTATTAAGGTCTTCCAGTTCAGCTGCCTCCGCCAGCTCTCCTTGAAAACTGAACAAACTGAAGAAGAAGAAATAAGAATCCCCTACTTTGGATCTTGGGAGGAAGCAGTAAATGTCCTTCTGGAGAACAGCCCATCAGAAATCAAAACCTTCCCCGATCTGTAGTTTCTCTGAAGCCTTCTTTCTTCCATTTCCAAATGCATGGCAATTCGAATAGCTCTTTGTTAGCTTTTGGTATTCTGTGATTCTGTATTTGACGGCCAAGAACTTTCGAGAACATCTGGAGAATTTTCCCCCTGCTCTGGGGATGTGTGAATGGTGGGGGCTTCCACTACAGTCCCCATGCCCAGCCTAGTTCCACCCCTTGCCACTGGGACTAGAGTGGGTGAGTGCAGGGTAGGGATGGAGGTTCCTGCAGTGATGTCACATGTCATCTGCTGTCATGGCTTCATGCATAATGAAAGACTCATCCCAGGCCCTCAAAACCAGGCTGCTCCTCAACATCCAGACTCCCTTCTTTTCCACCCACACGCCTTGGCACCACCCACACATCAAACTTTCTTTTCTTGAGGTTGTTTCCATTTTCCTGCCCACTGCTTCTGCAGAGAACCCTGGGAGATCTTTTTTTCGGCCACGCTTGTAAGTGATCTTCAGGGTTCTTATGCCTATTGATGCTTCTCCTCTGTGATGCCCCACGAGCCCCTTGACCACCTGGCTCACGAGCCTGCCCAGTCCCCAAACCTTCCAGAGCCAACTTTTACACCATGCCACAGGGAAAGGACCAAGAGGGTGCAGAAGACAAAGGACAAGGAGGTCAGACCCCAGTCTCTGAGATTCAAACATCTAGGGTGTGCACTTATGAGAACCTGGACTTTTGAGTGTAAATTTTATGCAATCAGTAAGAACAGATTATTTGGAAAAACAGATAAAAAAAATGGAACCGGGTCTGGAAGGAGCACTCAGCCAGCAGAGGAATCAGACCCTGCTCTGGGTATACTAGCTGACATTAGCAGCAGCTATAGTGGTCCCTGGAGGCCAGCTAGTCTGTATCCCACAGATCCCCGTGGGCATCCAGGCGGATGTGCTACCCATGCGTTTGTGGCACAGCCCTTGACCGTCCTTCCAAAGGGGCTTCCGCTAGAGCCTCAAGACAGTGTGTTCTCTGTCCAGGCCGTGCATGGGGACAACACCCTGTCCCACGGCCGGGGTCTTCTATAGCTTCTGCTCTTAAGATAAAGGCTGGCCTCCGTATTATGAGGAAGTCCAAGCCGATGTATCCCGAGCAGCCCCTTGGAGGATCCCGAAGCCACTGGAAGAGAGAATCCTGGTCGGCTCCCTCAGCTTTTAGTACCTCTCTGCAACCACCAGGATGGGAGGGCAGCGCCATCATCGCCCTGCTGAGCCCTTCCTGAATCAGGTACTAGGAGTCCCAGGTCAGGTTTTCATACAGCGGCTGTCGAAAGCTGCTTTGCTGATGAGTCATAGGAAGCTATGGAGCTGTGCAGCTGCAGGGCACATTGAGGTGCGTTACCCTCCTGCAGTGAGGGGACCAGCTGTCACACGAGGACCTGCTCAGGAGGGGCTGGAGGGGCCCGGGAGGCATGGCTATTTTGAGCTTTGGTCCTCGAGGGAGTTTTCAGTGACCCACTCATTTGAGGACGAGGAAAACAAACTGCACCATGGGCTGCCTGATGAGTGCACAGTATTCTGCTTCTCCAGCCTGGTCAGCAGTGGCCCTGCTGATGGAGGAGCCCGAACGATGATACAACGATACTGCAGTAGAAGCTGAACACTGCATCAAAATGAGATGAGTTCATGGACTTTCCCACACTGAGTGTGGCCTGTCTGTCTCTCTCTAGTGTGGTGTGTGTGTGTGTGGTGGGGGGGATCAGTTCCAGGCCAGAATAAGAGGTACCCTGAGCTACCCTGAACTGGGAATGAAGTTGAATGTGGGGACAGAGGTTGCTGCTTGGATAACATTCCTGAGATGATGGCTTTGGAAACTAGACGGGCCAGAAGTTTCTTGGAAAGTTTCTTTTTGCTGAGTTTGAAGCCTGAGTTCAGCCCTCTGGAGCTCTTGGATGATGGCAGTTTGCTCAGACATGCAGATGGGCAGTTGTCCCGGGCAAGAGGCTCTCTCTCGCCAGCTTGGAGTCTGGTCTGGTTCGCCTGTGCACTCACTGCAGCGCTATAGCAAGCGGTGAGTGGGACCAGACTCAGGGCATGTATAAGGGCATCTAGTTCTCGGCTTTCCCCAGGGAGTCTCTGCCTGGCCCACCTTCTCCCAGCCCAGCTCCATGGGTCACTCTCTCCTTCTCCACTGGGAACCCCCTCTCTTTTTCAGGACTGGTATTGAACCCCTGGCCTTCACACTGAGCTACAATCTAGAGCCCCTAATTGTCATTTTTAGACAAGGTCTCACTAAGGCACTAAATTATCCAGGCTGGGCTCAAATTTGCAGTCCTCCTGCCTCAGCCTTTGAGAGCGCCGGGACTATAGATGTGTACCACCTCTCCTGGATTCTGTTCTGCTTTTCTTAGACACAGGAAACTGAGGCACAGAAAAGGTCATCCAGGTGTCATGGAACTGCTCTGAGATTGGCTGTCGCTCATGGGAGCCCCAGGTCCTGAGCAGGAGAGGGGCATGTCCGTGGGACCTTGGTGTGGGGGAGGGCCAGGTCCCAAGGGAAGCCTGGTGTGTGGATGGTCAGCGCAGCAGCCTCCTGGGACATGTCCTTCCTGAGTGTGTACTCGGGGCTCTGCCCCCCGCTCCCATGAACTGCAGTGTCCAGGTCCAGGGTGAACCAGCCCAGTGTCAGGTGACACACAAAACATGCAGCCATGGAGCTGGGTGTGGTGGTGCCCGCCTATACTCTCAGCACTCAGGAGGCCGAGGCAGGAGGATTGCCGGGAGTGCAAGGCCAGCCTGGGATGCACAGTGAGGTTCTGTCTCAGAAAGCCAAAGTAAATAAACAAAAATGTGACCAGAGGCAGCCAGCTGCTTCTTCTCCGGCTTCGCGATTGCCAAACAGACCCTTTCTGAAAGCGGAAGTTCCAAAACTCCAGAGCCCAGCACTTAACTCTCAGTGGGTGCCTGACTGTGCGTCTCCTTTCTAATGCTCGCCTATTCCCGTCTCTTTGTTTCCGCTTATGTCTCGCCTTTCAAGCATCTTCCAGTCCTCTGCCCCCTTCTAAACCTCTCCTGCAAGCTGGGAAGGCGGCCCAGATCTCCCTGCTGTGTCCACTGTCCCAGCTGGGCTTCATCTGTACGGCAGTGCTCCAGCCACACAGAGCCCAGGCTCAGCCTGCAGAGGCGCAGGTCCAGAGGCTGGCGCAGTCCGGGTGCTACACGGTGAGCTCTCTGCTCAGGGCCCCTGAGGCTACAGCCCAGGCTGGCCTCAAACTCACAGCCATCCTCCTGTCTCAGCCTCTTGAATCCTGGGATTACAGGCGTGCACCTAAGTCAGGCTCAGATATTATTATTTTTAATAATAATAATACTAGAGCCAGTGGGCTGCTTGAGACGATGCCTCACAGTCCCTGGTGCCCTCAAAGCCGGAATGCTTTCCTGGGTACCCGAGCTCTCCTCTGAAATTCCTTCGGTAATCTAGTGCAAGAGGCACATCTTCCTTCAATTTAGCGCTTTTGGGTGGGATTGCGGTACAGATGTTAGATATTTTCTTCGTGTGACTCTGGAGGGTGGGGGGTGGGTCGGTAATTCTGGATGCTTTGAACATCTTAGGGCTCTCTGGATGAAAGGTGCGTGTTGAACGTGGCGTTTTATAAAATTAAAAGAAAGTAATTTTCTGCTCAAACAACTGTGGGGTCTCTGTGGACCAGGGGGAGTCTTGAGCCATCCGTGTGCCTTGGAGCCCGGGCTTTTTGGAGAACATCTGGAGGCGGCAGCACATCCAGCTGCATATATGGCAAATCAAGTATGAAGTTGTTTATTGGGGAATTCCTCAGTTTCAGGCCATTTCACTGCAAAAAAAACCAAAAAAAAAAAAACCAAAAAGGGTTTCTTCCAGTGCGGACTTGTGCCACGGAGGGAGCATGCACGAGCTTTCTTGTTCCAATTAAACTAATTTCAACTCTAAATGATTCTTTACAGAGAAACACACTGAGACAAACAAAAGCTGCTGCGACTCCCCTGCTCCTCTTCCTCCTCCTGAAGTACACATCCGCAGCCTGGGAGGGGGATTTACTGCCCATTGTCCCCCCTGCAGCAAACCAGGTGGTCACACAATCAGCAAACCTGTGACCATCAATAGTTATAATGTTTCTACTTCGGTGCCATAAATAAACACTGAGCTTTGCAGAGGAGGCTGGAACATCTGCAAAGAGAATAGAAAAGGAAGACAAACAACTGGGTCCCAGGATGTAGACTGGATTCTGGGAACCTCCTCCTCCTCCTCCTCCTCCTCCTCCCTTAGCACAAGGGCTCCAGGGAGGACTCCTCTAATCCCAGCCTGCCGGCCCTCAGCAAGCTATAACAAGCCCTAACAGGCACCCTAGCAACTGGGTCCTCTGGGGAGAGAGTCCCTCCCTCTCCTGCCCTCTAACCTTTCTGGAGATATTTGGGGAGTTGCGGTTAAAGAGAAACGAAAGGGAAAAAACCCTATTTTTTCAGATGAGTTTATCAGTGTGGATTGTATTTCCCACCCTGAGGGTCATTTGTGGAAAGAGTTCTTGGGTCCGTGGGGGTGCCCTGCCTTCACCCCTGTGTTGTTTCAAAGAAACCTTCTCCCTCAAATGCCTGGGGTGTCATTTACTGTGAGCGTTTGAAAGTGACTGTCTCAAGTCATGGGAGTGGCGTGGGTGGTGGTGGCTTCCTGAGGGGGTGACAGCCCAGCCTGAGGCTGCTGTGTCACAGACGGAGGTGGCCCCTGTCCATGGCAGGGCCGGTGTTGGGTGGCATCTGGAAGCATGAATGATCTGAGCTCCCCAGTTCTGATGTCCCCCAACTTAGAGAAGTGGAAATTGAGTCCCAGACACTGTGCAAGGTGGCGCAGATCTGTAATCCTGGCACTCAGGAGGCTGAGGCAGGAGGACCACTGTGAGTTCAGGGTTGGCCTGGGCTGAACAGTGAATCCAAAGCCAGCCTGGAAGAGTCTGTCTGGAGGGAGAAAAAAAGATTATTTCTGTTGCTTGTTATTATCAATAAAGCTCTAATAAAATACTTCTATTTTTGCTTTGTTCATATCTACAAAAGTGTAGAAAGATCACTGGGATCAGGACTTTTTTATTCTGACTGAAGCTGTCAAGTTGCAGTCCTAGGGGAAGAGACCATCTAAGTGGGACTGGAGAGTCCTGGAGTGAGACCGTCACCCTCACCAGTGGGCTGGAAGCAGAGTTGCCCTGGCATGTTTGGGGTTCCCTGTGTGGCAGGGTGTCACCGAAAGTCCTAGAGAATGAGGGTTCCATTCCCTCCTCCTGCAGCCTCGCAGTGAGCTGTGACTCGTGGCAAGAGTCTCTCCACTGTTCTTTAAATGCTCCTGGTGACATTTTTGTTTCTCCCCCAGGTCATGTGGTGCATTTCACTTCCTGCCGGCAAAAGACTATGCCGTCCCGCCGGGGAGTTAGTTCAGTGGTTCCGGTGCCTGTCTTGCAAGCGCAAGGACCCGGGTTCGATCCCCGGTAACCACGTACCATACTCAGCGTGGAGACTCACGCCCAGCAGCAATCAGTACCACATGCCACAGTGCCGGGCGTGGTGGCTCACGCCTGTAATCCCAGCACTTGGGAGGCAGAGGCAGGCGAATTGCTGTGATGTAAGTTGGAGGCTGAGCTCAGGGCCAGCCTGAACCACAAAGCGAGACCCTGTCTCAAAACAAAACAAAACAAAAAAAAACCCTAAAAAAAAAAAAAAAGACTATGCCGTCCCTCCTGACTGGGGCTCCTAGCAATTTGGGTTAGTTTTTGGGTTTCGCAAGAGAATAAGGAAAACTCAAGGGACTCTGGGATGAGAGCTGAGAAGGACGGTGGGAGAGAAATGGGTCAGCACGACAGCCTGTCCTCCCGCCGCAGAGGCCCACAGATGACATGCTTGGCTCAGGGAGACCGTGTGGTGTCCAGGGGCCACGTGGAGGGCGGATGGCACCTGAGGACACAGCCTGCGCTGTGAGCATAGGCTCAGAGCTGCGTTCCAGGCGGGGCGGCCTTGAGTCACCCAGCTTTAGTGGATGGACCCGCCCTGGGCAGGAGAGGCGCTGGGGGCCTGAGGGGTCTCTGGACACGCTTGTGAGGAGGGCTGTCCTCTTGCCTTGGAGTGTCTTTTTCCTATCGTGGGGTCATCCTCTTCGGTGTGGGTCATCTCTGTCCATCATCACCAGGGTCTGTCAGGGAGGACCTCACACACCAGAAGCAGCAGCTTGTACACTGTGGTGCCCAGGAAGCGGGATGCACAGTGCAGGTAGAGGCATGAACTGAGCCAGACACCAGGCCAGGGGACAGAGACTGAGGACCCAGAGTGGAGGGGACAGCATTCATGTTCAGATGCCGAGGCAGGACAAAAGCAGGGTGATTGTTTATGATCTTCATCTTTTTCTGTTTTCAAATCCTGCTGTTGAGTAAGCAAAAACAACAGGCTCACTCCGGGGGTGGTGCAAGCGCTGCTGAGGTCATGTCCTGAGTGACCAGGTGAGAGGGCGCAGGGCCGCTGCTGTCTCCAGGGGACTCGGAAGCAGTGCTGACCGGTGGCCTGGCCGGGGTCAGAGGGTGTTTGACATATGGGGCCTGCACCCTTGGCTCCCTCCAGGAAAACCAAAGGCCTCTATACAGCCTCAGGAGTTGTCTGGAAGGAGTTGGCCAGGGGCTGAGGAGGGAGGGGCGGGCACTGTCCCCAGCACGCAGCGGCCTGGCCGGCTTTCCTCCCCCGAGGCTGAGGCTGTGAGCTCTGCAGGGTGAAAGCACCTCTCTGAGCCGCAGGATATCGAGATGTGTTCTGATTGTGTTTCCGGTTCTCCTCCCGGGAGGATGAAGAGGCCCTGGGCTGGGCTGTCCGGGGACTCTGTGCCCCAGGACTGGACGCACTCAGTACCTTGCAAGATAATGACCTTGCCTTCATGCCTTGCAGAGAGAAAGTCAAGCACCCTGAACGGAGAGGATAGTGCAGGGCCGGATCTGCTCCAGGAAAGATGAGGCTCTGGGCTTTTACGCCCTTGTGCAGCCCCAGGGTTGGGGCAGAGCCTGGGGGATCAGGGAACCCCAGCATGACTGGACCCTCGTAGAAAAGCTGCAGGCTGCAGGGATCTGGTCTGTGAGGCCTGAAAACTGACCTCTTGAGCGGCCACCACTTCTACATCTGGGCCCTTCCAGGGCCCCCAGAAGAGCCTTTTACTGGTACAGAAGTGGTGAGTTCCTCCACCAACACAGTGAACCCCTGATGAGAATCAGTTTGTTTTAGAAAAAGTGTGCGGTAGCACTTGCTTGTAATTCCAGAACTTAGGAGGCTGAGGCAGGAGAGTCACCAGGAGTTGGAGAACCCCCTGGGCTACATAATGACACTCTGTCTCAAAAAACAAATAACTAACTAAGGAAACAAAAATGAAAGGGAAAATCACGCGGCACCTTTTTCATGCCCGTCTTGAGGCATGAAGGTCCAGCTGCTTGACACAGATCACAGTTTCGGGCCAACACCCCTGGCCTGCAGCGGTAGATAAAGAACCTCCCTCGGACAGGACAATCCCCGAAACACCCGCAGGCAGCAGGAAATCACTGTCCTATTTTTGCCTCTGTCACCAACAAGCCTGTGACCTTAAGAAAGTCACTTCCCCCATCTGCGCCTCTCATTTATTTATTGGTTAAACAAAGGGACTGGGTCCAAATTCCTGGTTCACTTTCCTACTCAGAATGCGTTTGGGGAACACAGAGTGTCCCGAGACCATATTCTGGACGAAGGATGTTGTTTTAGGCCCTGTTCCAGCCCTGTTCATTTCCACTTCAAAACAATGACTTTTGGGACAAAAGTGGAGTTTCTCTGGGTGCAGAAGGCAACACAAGGCCCCGAAACCTGCTTTGCGATGCTTCTTGGACATTTACAGCTTCCCTGTCGTACTCTGGTCTCCTTGTCCCATTTGCGTTTCTCAGCTATATTTTTTTTTTTAAAGAGACTTTGAGAGCCCTTCCCCCAGGCTGGTCTCAGGGGCCGTAGTGTAAACGCGGCTGCAAGGCTGTGTTTATGTTTTCTCCACGACTTCCAGATCAGATTTGCTGTGTTTACAAGTTGGAGACACTTTTTCTAACCGCGGGCATTGCACCCTCAAGGGGGGGTGGCGCACAACCCAGTGGGGCTCCCTCTGTCCCTGGCGATCTGGTCCAGGATGCAGGGAGGGCACCTCACTCTGCAGACAGAGACACAGTCAGGATGGAGAATTCTTCCTCTTACGTAGTCACCTCTTATGGCCCTTCCTGGTGACGCACAGACTTCAGACATGAAGAACTTGCAGCTTTTCCTTCCTTTCTTTCTTTCTTTCTTTTTTTTTTTTTTTTTGTTGTTGTTTTTTTGAGCCAGTCCTGCTGTATATTTCAAGCTGACCTTCAACTCACAGAGATCCTCCTGCCTCAGCTTTCTGAGTGCTGGGATTATAGACATGAGCCACAACACGTGATTTCGTTAGTAACCATACTTGTCCAGCGTTCGATTGTACTTGAATCATGTGCCCTGCCACCCTGTCTCATATGGACACAGGCCACACACACAGAGGCACGTGTGTGAGCATGACACATGTTCTCTTCCTTCCCTCAGGTTTGATTGCCAGTGCCTTACTGAAAGTTGTTAAAATTTTTGCTTTGGCATTGACTCAGTAAAAATAGTTTATTTTTAAAAGCCAAAAAAACCCAGAAACGATTCATGCAATTGTATTTTCACTACGGCTCCCACAACGCTTAGCCAGGGAGCTCTGTGGGCTTTGGTCTAGTAAAGCCTTGACCCAGGTCTGGAAGAGTTCTCAGAGACCTGGCTCCGGTGCTTTTGCTGTGTGGCCTCTGGACGTCACCTCCTCTCTGGATCACAGTTGCCTCCTTTGGAAAATGAAGGGTCGGGTCTGGTGGCCTCTGAGGGACCTTCCAGGCCTGCAGCTCTTCATAGAGGCATTGCTCACCTTAATAAAACCTGGCCCCTGAACAATAAATAAAAAGCCCACCTCTCCAAACACCTTTTGATTTATAAGGCAGAGCAATAAAGGTAAAACTGCTAACATTAAAAAAAAATTTTAAAAATTAGCTGCTTCATTTTAGAAATTTGATTTATGTGTATGTTTCAGATTCTCACATACGAGTAATTGGTAAAATGTCATCTTGTTGGACATTCCGAGGCTGCTGGTTTATCCTCAGCACCTAACCCTGCCACATCCATCACACCGACCCCAGGAAACGTCGCTGTAATGTTCCCCTGAAAGCACTAATGGGGGCGATCAAACTGGGCTTAATGCTCACTCCCAGAGCCGTCGCTCTGAAAGCACGTGTTGCCATCTCGTTATCATCTCATCTCCACCATTAGCCACACGTGAAATATAAATCACTGTGTATATGTATCACATAGCCTTTGAGATGGAAGGTCAACCCTCACCTCGAAGCAGATTGCTACCTGACGTGATGAGACAGGACCATTGTGCAAAGAGTCAAAAGGTCATAAGGGGTGGACTTCAGTAGGTCACTTCTCTCTCCGGGTCTCAGCGTCCTCAATTTGTAAATGGTCCTGGGCACTGCGAGGGGCCGGGGCCTGCGCTGGACTGCTTGCTTGTGCACCTGAAGCTCCTGGGTTGAGTCTAACCTTCAATGCGATGGTCCTGGGCCTTTGCCTCTGTGAGGTAATGTGGTGTTTTAGGTTGCTACTGCTGTTCTAACTGAATATCCAGTTATAAAGGGAGGCTCGGAAGTTCCGGTGTCCGTGAGCCCTGCTTTCTTCTTCCAAGGTGGTGCCTCTTGCTGTGTCCTCATATCGCAGAAATTGGAAGAGCCAAGAGGTCTAAGCAGTTCCCTCCAGCCTTCTTAGAAGGCATTAATCCCTCATGGGATTAGGAAACAGAACCCCCACAGCCTAATCGTCGCCTGAAGGCCCCATCTCTTCATATCAAGTTGGGGATTAAGTTTCAACATGGATTTTGAGGAGATGTAAACATTTGAGCACAACGAGGGTCACGATGGCGGAGACCTCATGAATAGGATTAGTGACCTGGTAAGGGGCTGAGGGGCCAGCCTTCTCTCCTCACACCACGTGAGGACACAGGGAAAAGAAATGGGATAAGTCAGAAAGTGGGCCCGCACCAGGCGCCAGGTCAGCTTGAACCTCGTTCCTAGACTTCCCAGGCTCCAGAACAAGGGAAGGAAGACACTCCTGTTAATAAGTCACCAGGGTGTGGCACCAGCCATGGAGGCACGAAGGGGCCGGGCAGGCCTGGCACGATCCCACCCTCAGCGACTC
>PVIR01038341.1:0-14615 GCA_004026965.1 Petromus typicus
TTTTGGCTTTATACCTGCCCTGTTTTCTGGCAATGTTTGTTGTAAGTCTCTTTCTTCCTAATATTTAGGACCCTTAAGATATCAGTATTTCCTGGGTCTGTAATGGGTCCTAAACAACCCTCATCATGTCTCAGTCCTGAGGTGCCAGCTGACTCTGCTGTGAACTGTTTACCTAGAGGACCTGGTCATACTCAGTGTGGCTGGGTGGAGGCAGGCCAGCCCCAACCCTGTTTTCCTGTGTCTAATGGTGAAGATTGAGGTTCTGGCAGACTCCACTGTGCACAGTTTACCCGAAGTGTCCCTGGGTATGTTGAGTGTGGTCGTCAGGCAGGCCCTAGCCCTGTGCTTCTGTGTCCAAATGCACTTCCTGAGATTCCACTGAACTCTACTATGCACTGTTCAACTAGAGTGTCCTTGGGTGTGTTCAGTGGGGGAGGCATGGAGGCATGCAGGCCCCAGCCCTGTGTTTCTGTGTCTCCGTTTATGGATTTTTGATGAGCAGTCTGAAAGTTTACTCTGCATCATCTGATATTTTATTCTTGGTATTCACCATGTTGTTTTTTTAAAAAATATAATAGATTGTAAGTAAATTAGGAATTAATGAATATTTTAATAAATGAATATTCAAGAACCTTAGATTATATAATAGCTAAGATGTTTCAGGAAGCACTTTTTGCCTTTGTCTATCTTTTTTAGCACTTTTAAATCCTAGCTTTATTTATTTATATATTATATAAATATAATTTATTTAATTATACTTTATCAAATGTGCAGGAATTTCTAAATTTATTGCATGTAACATATTAAACACTTAAAAATCATCTTCTTCGAATTTCACCAGATAAGATTAGAGTAATGAGACAATGTCAGATATCCATTAGGATTTTACCTGACATTTAGTTAATCCCTCAAATTTAATTCACATGTATTGTTTTGTTTTTTACCACATCTCATTTCTAAATGTAGACTATAGCAGTAAGATGTAGTTATAGGAATGTAACATTTTAAAATGATTATTTGCTGTATTACTTACATTTTTAAACTTACCTTCATTGCTATATTTTTGTAGTACACAATGATTTTTTTCATCACAGGGAGTTGGTACATATACATAACACATGCTAAAAGGTTTTTCATGTACTATTCCTCTTCTCTTTCCCCTCTCTATCTACCTTTTAGTTCTTTCCCCTTTGCAAAAAATCCATTACTTCTTCTATTGTCAATATTTTTTTTCCTTTTTATGTTTTGGATTTCTCATATAAGAGAAACCATGTAATACTTAAATTGTGTGTTTGATTTATTTACTTAACATAAAGTCACGCAGTGCATTCATTTTCCTATAAATAACTCAAGCTTATCCTTCTTCAAGGTGGTGTGGTACTTCAGTGTCTATAAACCTCACATTTTTCTTTGTCCATTCATCCAATGGGCATATAGGTCATTTCCAAAATTTGAATATTAAGAACTGTGCTGCAATACACAAAGGTATCCACGTATCTCTGTAATATGTTGTCTTGAATACTTTAGAGAGAATACTTCAGAGAATAGCTGGGTTGAATATAATTTCTAGTTTTAGATTTTTGAGAAATCTCCCTACTGATTCCATAATAGTTGTACTATTTTATACTTCCACCAATAATGTAGAAGGAATCTTTTATTCTCCACACTCTCACAGCATTTCTTGTTTGATTTCTTGATGATTGTCATTCTTTCAAGAGTAAGACAGAATCTCAGCATTGTTTTAATTTGCATTTTGCTAATGGCCAGCACTGTTGAACATTTGTCTTATATTTATTGGCCATTTATACTTCTTCTGAGAAATGTTTATTCTTTTCAGGTGCCCATTTTTGGACTAGATGTTTTAGGTTGGAAGCAACATAATCCCAGACTTCAAGGGAAACATGATGAAGAGAGAAAATATTGGCAAAAAACAGATACATGAATTAATAGAACAGAATGAATCAGATAGAAACAATGCCAGGCACATCTAGCTATTCAATTTTTGACAAAAGGTCCAAAACCAT
Source organism: Petromus typicus (assembly GCA_004026965.1). Taxonomy (NCBI): domain Eukaryota; kingdom Metazoa; phylum Chordata; class Mammalia; order Rodentia; family Petromuridae; genus Petromus; species Petromus typicus. The sequence goes on from PVIR01038341.1 coordinate 2,025, forward strand.
ATACTGGAGGAAAGATAGCCTCTCTAATAAATGGTACTGTGAAAATTGACTATCTATGTGCAGAAATTGAATCTAGATCAATAACTCTCACTACATACTAAACTAACAGAAGAATGGGCCAAAATTTAAACATTAAAATAAAAACAACTTATCTGTGGGAAGATTAAGTAGATAAAAATCTTGAAGATATAAACTCAGTATTCTTTGTTTTTCTGAAAGATTTGAATCTTTATTGGTACATTTTATATGCATATCAAGATCACACTCAACATTGATAATTTGTATCTGACATGACTTAATTCTCATTTATTACTATTATTCCACACAATACTCTTTGTTTTTAAAATTGTAAGATTGCTGGACCCTCATCTATGAAAGAATTTTAAACTTTGGAAATTACAGAATTTGAAAATATGTCCTTGCCCCACCTGGAGAAATACAAATCTTTCTACCAATAAAAATGTGCCACATTTGAGTTTCATGATATTCATTTTTCTGACCTAATACTTCATTATTTAACATTTCCCTTTGACTTGTGTTCTGTGGCAAAATGTAGAATAATACCTTTTTCTTTGGCCTAAAAGGACATAGTCAACATTGCATTGTGGTTTTGTAATGGAAAAGGAGGAAAGCAAGAGATGAAAATAAATGTACCATGATTTTTGGTTGAATCATATTGTGCATTTCCAAAAAAGGATGTAAACATATAAAATGAAAGCTGAAGCAGCATATTGTAACAAAAAGAACATGGTTTTGGAGCTTGAGAGATCTGATTCCAACTCATAGAACCTCTTAGATTTTGTTTTTTTATCTGCAAATTTTTTATGGTAATATTTTTCAGAATTTTTAAAAGTCAGAATTCTAAGTGAAGTCTATAAGTCACCAGAGTGCCTGTTATATAATATACATATAATAAATGGTAGCAATTAATATTTAAGTAGTATTATAAGACAGTTGTTCACATGCTTATTATTCTCCCTTTGTATGAGAATCTAAAGACTTTATTCATCCAGAATATTTATTCAGTAATTATTTTGCATGACGCTTATTTTGGAATGTAACAATGAACAAAATAGATAAAATTTTCCAATCTTGTGAACCATACATGTCTGTGGGGGCAGACAGACAATACAAATAGAAAATAAATAAATCGTACATGATGTAGCAGGTAAGTAAAAGCAGGATTAGTTAAGAAAGAAGGATGGTGTATGTGAGAAAAAGGCTATAATAGACTGGTCTGGGTGGAGCTCATTGGCAAGATATTAGTGAAGATGTGAAGAAAGTGAGATTAAGAGCTGGTCTAAGATTAAAATAGATTACTCTGATGATTTACTTGAAACTGTTATTGAGGATGAAAGAATAAGGGAAGGACCTTTCAGTAGGTGAGAGAGAAAAGGAGCTTGGGAGGAGGTAGTGGTCTAGCTGATAAGAGTTCATTTTAACATGCATACACTTTGAAGGTAAAAGAAAGATGATTTTCTGATATGGAATTTGTAGTATGGGAAAAGATTCAAGCCTAATGAAGACACTAAGTATAACTGTAGCAACTTGAAGGGTGGTATCGGGCTATCAGCAGGACTTTTGGGTTGAGGAAGTGTGAAAGTTGATATCAGGAATTTTGTTTTAGACATACTGAGTTTAAGATGTCAATTAGATATATAAGTAGAGATTGGGATGATACAATTACTTATAAATCTGGAGTGTTGGAAAGACCTTTGGGTTAAAAGTGAAATTCTGTCAGTTACCAGCTCATAGAAGGTGTTCAAATTTGCAGGAATAGACAGAATCAACTGAAGGACTGAGTATTGGTAGAGGAGAGGAAAAAAGATTTGATATGAATTCTCAGTAAAAGAAGACAAATTCTCAAAGCTATGTAAGATGGCATAAAAGATAAGGCAATGCAATGTTCTGAAAGTAGGTGAAAAAGGATATCCATCCCTTTTCAATACAGATGGAGATGGCCTTGAGCAAAACAGTTTCACTGCAGTGATAGTACAACTTCTGACTGATGTGTATTGAGAACTGCTGAAACATTACTGGAAACTTCTGCAGTAGTCTCTAGTCTTCTGCTCAGTGTATGCCACTAGCCTAAGAAAAAAACTAAGACAGAATTAAACAGGGTGCCAGGATGGCCACTGTTGCTTAGCAAAATGTGCTCATCTATCCAAGTCACTAATTTTTATTAGCAATAGATTGTATGAAAAGGGAAGCTACATGCAAGGGAAGAACTACGTGAGAAGATGCACAGTTAATGTGGTTTCTATGGAAATTAATCTAAGCAAGGCTTATAAGGGACAAGACAAAGCATTCTTGAATTAGGAACAGAATAGACACAATATGTGCTTGAAATTAGAACACTGTCCTTTTAGTTATGGAGGTTTTAGTTGTGGGAATGGAATTTGGGTGCAACTTACCCTGACCTTGGCACGTAGGCTTCACTCAAACTCACTTCTATACACAAGCTATTTGTTTGGTTAGCTGTTTATAGCCTGCAACTAGCCTGCATTGGGCAGAATTAATTGTTCAGTCTTCCACAGAAATGAGGCCAAGATACTGTGATAGAAATAAAAGCAAGAACTGCCAACAGCTGTTAGAGGAGTTTTACTGCAAAGAAAGGAAAGGGAGCAACAAAATGGGTATGGTAATTAAGGAGGAAGAGAAAAAAATTCTTTTAAACTGGGATATAATAGTTGTTTATATGACAATAAAAATTAGTAAAGTAAAAATAGTTATGTCGGAGACAAAGGAAAGGATGCCATATAGGTAGAAAGAACATCTGGTGCAACTGTGAAAAATTAGATTTAGCTATTTAGCTTGATGATTTCTCATCTTTGGTAACAATGAGAAAGCAGGAGGTGCAGATATGGTGGTGAGAATCTCTTGATGTTTGTTATGATTATTTCAAATCTTCCATAATGTAGAAGAGTGTTCTGAGATTGGTGTTTGGAAAGAGGTTTTTTTAATGGAGTTTCCATACAGGAAAGACAGTGTGGACCAGTTCTCTTTGAAGGTAAGTGATTAAATGGGCTCAGAATCTGTAGTGTATTTGTCTGGTGTCATTCAAGTGCTATTTGAGATTCATCCAGATTGAATGTTAAAGTAAGAGTAATCATTTACGGGACAGGGTTCTTTTGCAGGCATGTCATTTTCATGTATTAAGGCTCAGAGTAGGTGAAGGACTGAATATAACTTTTCTAGGCACACTCAAAACAGAGAAAAAAGACAAGGAAGGAAGTCAAGGATTATGCAAATAATGATTAGCAGGATTCTAAACTGGGTAAGAAGAAAAGTAATACATCAAAAAGAAATAAGGAACAGGGAAAGAACAGTAGGATACACAGCTTAGAAATTCAAATGTCATCACAGGATTAGTGGATTAGGGAAATGATAGAAAATGAGCTGGTAGAATAGGAGATTATCACCAGAAAGAGAAATATGTACAACTGGAAATAGGGAAAGATTACTGTGCCTATGATGTGATAGTGGAAAAAGGACCTGAGGTAATATGGGGGTTTTATTACTAAAGCAAATAGATTCAAACAACTAAGAGGCTAGAGTGCTGGAAGAATTATGTGGATGTGTATTGAAATCACCAAGAGTTAAGAAAGGGGGCAGTAGGGCTGGGGATTTAGCTCAGTAATTCTGGCACCTGCCTTACAAGGGTAAGGACCCAGGTTTGATCCCTGGTAACCACCTACAACAATTCCGGGCGTGGAGACTCATGCCCACTAGCAATCAGAGTCACATACCACAGTGCCGGGCATGGTGGCTCATGCCTGCAATCCTAGCACTAGAGAGGCAGAGGCAGAAAGATTGCTGTGAGTTCAAGGCTGAGCTCAGAGCCAGCCTGGACTACAAAAGCGAGACCCTGTCTCAAAAAAAAAAAAAAATAAATAAAATAGGGGAAATATTGGAAAGTGAGAGAGATATAGGCTAAAATTGTTGAGAAGTAAGAGAGATGACCTGGAGACTTACAAATGCCGGCAACAAGACAGATAGAAGATGATATAATTTTAGGATTCGAGATTCAAAAGTATGGTTTTTAGGAAAGACAAAGGAAGAATGCTTAAATGTTGCAAGGAGAAACATGAGGGAAATCTGCTTCACTTCAGGCTCAGTGGTAGAAAAAAGCCTTCCTCTCCTTAAGAAAGCTGTGGTAGCAACAGTGTTCTAACCAGAAGAAAGTCTCCCTTGGACTGTTAGGTAAACAGGATGAGTTAGCTGAGAAGAGATCCATGGGGTAGAGACAGATTGATGCTAGCAGGTCCCTGAAACAATAGGAGGAAAAGAAGTGAGTATGCAGGTGCATGAGCCTGGACCTTTGAGAAGCGGACACCAGGACAATGTGGCCTAGCATTCCCAAAAGTTCTGGGGATCTATCCCACTCTGATCTGAACTTCCTGCCTGCCCTCATTCTGTACTGCACTGCAAGTCGCTCTGTGAATTTATATATGTTATATGTCACTTTTTCATGCAAAATGGCATACTTAGAGGATATTCTCAGAAAGGCTTGCATGTTGTAGCTTCTTTGAGTGAAATTTGTGTCATAAAAGCCTTTAATTGCTTTTTTGGTTAGATTTTGGTCACCTACTTCCACCCTTACCCAAAGGAATGAGCCCCAGGGTGCTCCAGAACTCTCTGCTCTATCTCATGTTACATTTCTGAACATCCTACTAGGATGAAGAATTGGGTCTGGGCCCTGAACACTTAGGTGCTGGAATGGAGAATCCTCTCATCAGTTTTAGTGCTGCATTGCTGAGTCTCCAAGATTGGCAAAGAGTTAATGGCATTTGGTTTATTAACTTCCAGGCATATTCCTCCATTTTGTGGTTTATACTATTACTGCTGCACTTTATAAAGCACTATTTTTTAGCTTTCCTATTTCTTGATCAGTTGATGAATTTTTCTATATTCATTTTTATATTAACATTGCTAATTTTGATTTAAATTTGACATTATTTTACAGAATATCTTGACATTTCCATTTTTTTATCTCTTTGCACAATTTCTTTAAAAATATTTTGAATAAAAAGAATGATATAGCCAGGCATGGTAAACCCAGCACTTTGGAAGGCTGAGAGAGGACGTTCAAGCCCAGCCTGAGAAATGCAGCAAATTAGTGAGGACGTGGGTCAAAATAAAAAATCAGTAAGAGGATTAAGTTCTATCACCAGTGCTAAAGAAAGAATGATATAAAAGCAAACTATTTCTTTTTGTTTTTAAGTTTTTTGTAACAATCTCTTTGAATAGGTAAACCCTCCTTATATTTACTGTAGTTACAAGATTTTTCTTTCTTCTTCATTATTTTATTTTTCCTTTCTCCATGTTTTTTGTTTGCTTATGTTTACCTCATTTCTTGACTGAATTGAGTAGTAATTTTTCTCATTTTCTCCTTCTAGTTTTTTAGAAATCCTAAATCCTAGTGCAGTGATTTTCAAATGCAGCAAACCATCAGAATCACACACAGAGCTTTAAAAAATGCTGGTTCCAAGTTTAAAGGCCAGACCCACTGAAGAATCATTCAGCTTGAGGTCTAGATATTTGTTTTTATGCTAACACAGATAATTTTTGGGGTTTTTTTGAGACAGGGTCTTGCTTTGTGGTTCAGGCTGGCCTTGAGCTCAGCCTCCAACTCACATCACAGCAATCCTCCTGCCTCTGCCTCCCGAGTGCTGGGATTACAGGGTGAGCCACCACGCCTGGCACTGTGGTATGTGGTGCTGGTTGCTGCTGGGCGTGAGTCTCCACACCCAGTATGGTAAGTGGTTACCGGGGTACGAACCTGGGTCCTTGCATTTACAAGACAGGCGCCGGAACCATTGAGCTAAATCCCCGGCCCTAACATAGATAATTAAACAGTATATATAAAACTGCCCCCTTTTAGTCACTCACATGACATCATTAGGATACTTTCCCCTCTCTTGATCACCTTTTTCCTTCTCTACCATGATGAATCATCCAGAATTTTTTAGTTTTTAAAAAGCCTGTTCTCTTTTTAGAACTCATTTCTTAACAATTACAAATGTATCTTTATTTTACTTCATAATCACATTATCAGAATTGCCTGAATTTAACCATTCATTTTGTTTGCTTCTTCGCTCATTATTACATTTTCTCTTTTCTGGGTCTTTATGGCATTATTACATTTCACCTTTTATAGATCTTTATTGTCCTCCACTCCCCAAAGGACAAATAGGTGCGAATGCATCATTGCCCCTTTGGTTGCCTATAATCTCTTTTATGTTCTGGAAAGGATGTAAATTGCCTTAGAAAGTTGCTCATTTAGTCCCATTCCTTCCGTGGACCTTGTGGAACCACTAGTCACAGAGGCACCTGACTGATTTCTGGCCTGTCATACCAGAATATCAATCACCCAAAGCACAGGGATTTTCTTTTTCTTTAAAAGATGTCCTTATGGTGAAGTTAGATCAGTCTTTCCAGGAAACTGTAAATGGATCCCCTTCTTATCCTCTTCACCATCTTCATCTTCATCCTTCTTCTTTGCTAGTGGAATAATTTAAAATCAGAGTAGTTTAAACCATACTTTTTCCTTTTTCTGCAGCTGGAGTCCCACCTCTTCACCCCTTTTTATGGAAATTCCACAGCCTACTGTTCCCTACTCTCCTAGTATTTAATGAAGCAGCTAAAGGATTTTCTTGGACACATCATGCACAGTCCCTTCTTCTTTGGAACATAACATTTTGAGAAAATAAAAAGACATTGCGGAAACCACTAAAATAACATCAGAAAATCACTCTTGTTAACTGCTGCTGCATTTTATAAACAGGGTTGTAAAAGGAGATGGTGATTTGAAAGGTGTCTAGTTTTAGTTTGTTGAGGAATCTCCATGGGATTTACATAGTAGTTGTCCTCATTTACATTTCTACCAGGAAGTAGAAGAGTGCCTTTTTCTTTACAGTTTCTTGCTACCTTTTATTATTATTCAGTTTTTTAGTGATAATTATTCATTTTGGAGTAAGAATATTAGCATTATTTTAATTTGAATTTCCCTGATGGACAGAAATTCTGAACATTATTTTCATGTGTTTATTTGGCATCTGTACTTCTGAGAAGTGCTTATTTCACTTGTCCATTTTTTTGATTGAGTCTTTTACATTTGGGATCTGATTTTTTTTTTTTTTTAGTTCTTTATATCTGCTAGTTATTAGTCCTCTGTCCAGAGAGTAACTAGCCAAATTTTTTCCCGAATTTTTTTTTTTTTTTTAGGTTTTTTGAGACAGGGTCTCACTTTGTAGTTCAGGTTGGCCCTGAGCTCAGCCTCCAACTCACATCACAGCAATCCTCCTGCCTCTGCCTCCTGAGTGCTGGGATTACAGGCATGAGCCACCACACCCGGCACTGTGGTATGTAGTAATGGTTGCTGCTGGGCGTGAGTCTCCACACCCAGTATGGTATGTGGATACCGGGGATTGAACCCGGGTCCTTGAGCTTGCAAGACAGGTGCCAGAACCACTGAGCTAAATCCCCGGCCCTTCTCCCAATTTTTTGTATAGGTAGTCTCTTTCCTCTGTTGTTTGTCTTTGATGTGTAGCTTTTATTTTGATAGGATACCATTTGCTGAGTCTTGTTTCTTAGAATTCTATCTAGAATGTTCTAAACTGTACCTATGTCTTCCAATTGTTTCTATATTATCATTTAGTAACATTTTTTTTTGGTGTACCAGGGTTTGAACTCAGGCCCTTGTGCTTACAAGGTAGGCATGGTACAACCTAAGCTAAATTCCCAGCCCTCTATATTATTTTTAGGTTTCTGTTGACTTTTATTTTATTTTAGTATACAATGATAGATACAGATTTAGATTTAATCTTTTGCAGGTGTATAACCAGTTCTCCCAGCACCATTTGTCAAAGAGGCTATCTGTCCTCCAGCATATGTTTTTGACCCCTTTGTCAAAGATCAGATAACTGAAGTGCCTGGGGTTATTTCTGTATCCTCTATTCTACTACATATGTCTATATTTAATTTTTACTTACTATATTTTAATCCATTCACAAGTATGTAGTTGGTCTAGTTTCATATTTTTGATCTAGACTTTACTCTTCTTAACATAATTTGGTTCTTTATACACCAATTGCTGGCTTTAAATGTGTATGTATGGAATATAAAACTTTCTAAGTTCAAGACAATAGTCACATATGGTTGGTGGAAAATATTCCTGATGGAGAATTCAACTATGGGTCTAAATTAGAGTTTATTTATTATGATCTGCTGTTTTGTATGAGTGACTGAAAATAGCTGATCTTGAGATTTTCTCATTTGTAGCACTCAGAAAATATTTACTTCATACAGTTGATGTGAGCATTAATTTCAATATTATAAACATATACTAGTACTACAGTGCTTCATAGATAGAAATTTAAATGTTTTAAAAATAAGTACCTATGAGTGATGCACTGCAACATCTTTCTGTATAAGTCATATCCTTTTCAGGAGGGAAACTTAGTAACATGGTATATATAAGTCATATCCTTTTCAGGAGGGAAACTTAGTAACATGGTATATAAGGCAAATTAGTATGATAGGGCTTGTGATGTGCTTGTGACAAACGGTACTTGGATATCACCTGTAAATTCTCATGACTGTTAACACAGTAGGCTTCTTATTCAGTGGTTCATTATTCAATAATTGAGTGCAAAGGGGCCAGGGATTTAGCTCAGTGGTGCTGCCACCTGCCTTGTAAGCACAAGGTTATGAGTTCAATACTCAGTACTGCACCAAAAAAAAAAAAAAAAAATCAATAAATAAATTTTAAAAAATCAAGGATTAAGTGCAGAAACCCCTGAGCTATATAGATTCATCTATAAACAACAACCTAATTGTTCTATTTACTACTGGATCAAATCTCCATCAATTAAAATAATACTGACACAGAATCTCCATGATAATTATAAAAGCAAAACAAAAAAGAAAATGTTCTATTTGTTTTACTTGCTTTAAATATATTTAGCTGAGTATATCTTTTACATGTATTTCTTTGTAGTTTAATGCCAGTAGCAAGCAATGGGATAAAAAAATGTGATGAAAAGTGGTAATTTCTTAAGAGAAAATGTACAATAATTTGGTTACAACAAAGTTACCACTTTATTTTTGGAAAACTATGTCTAGGTATCTAGACTTAAATTTGAAATAGTTCATTTTATAGAGAGTGCACTTATATAAATAATTTAAGGTAGAAATTGTGTGTGTTTGCACTTCAAAGTTTTAAGTTTCTTTTGGTATCAGATACAGTCCTTATGGAAATAATTTTACATGTGAGTGCAAGAGCTAGTTGAGCCTCTTATTCTGGATATAGAATAAAAGACTGGAATTATAAAGGAATATACAGGAGTTATTTTGCCCTGATAACACACCTTCATCTCCTTTAATGTAGCATGGTAATTCCTCTTTTGACTGCTCATTATACTCCCATCACTTTCCATGTGAAATTTAGATTAATAGGGGCTAAGGGTAGAACCTCATAGTGTGGTGATTAGAAGCATAGTCTCAGGCTAAAAGCTACCTGAATTTGAATCCTGGCTCCACTGTAAACTTATGCGAGCTTGGTTCTGTGACTGAAGCTTTCCGTAGTTTGAGTGTCCCACTGATAAACTAAATAGAACTGAGTTTATTACAAAGTTTGCACTGATTATGTTTACAAAGTTTGCACTGATTATGTTCCTGGCACATTGGAAGAATATTTCAGTGTGTAATTGATTTGCAGAGTGGCTAAATGGCTAAGTGGCATCCCTTGGTGGAGTATAGGAGACTCACCCAGGCTCAGGATCTTTTATAGATGCAATGTAAACCTAAAATTAAAAAAAACAAAAAACAAAAAAACATTGGTTCTAAATACATTTTCAGGGTTCTGTCACGGCTGGAGTTTTGCTATGTAAGATACCTCGTTCTGATTTTTCACAGACCAAATTCAGTGATTAATGAAATGATGAAAAATTTGAAGTATTATATATGAAATAAGAGCTCAGAATCTGTAAACAGTTTGCTATGATCTTGGGCAATATCAACATTCGAAGATACAGCCTGTACAAGATTAGACAGTTTCCATAGTATGCAAGTTCTGTTATTAATTCTCCTAATGATATAGAGCAAAAGGACCCAAGTAAACAGTTACCTCCATAAAAGTGACCATTTAATAGTTATCCTATTATGTACTTATGACAGCTCATGTTGGTATCACTAGATATCAAAATCCTGAAAGAGTTAGTTGGTTTATTTACTATCATCAGTGATATATCAGTGATATTTGGGGAGACAACTATCTCAGAAATATCAGACAAATCTAAATTCAAAGATAACACAAAATTTTTTTAAAAACAAAAAACCTTCTAATTCTTAGAATTGCATTACTTCTGTATATTTCTTACATAGCAAAACTCCAGCCATGACAGAACCCTGAAAATGTAATTAGAACCAATTTTTTTTTTAGTTTTAGGTTTACATTGCATCTATAAAAGATCCTGACTCCAGTTGCTCATGGATGTCCATCTGGGTTCTCCAGTTACTATCTATGGAACACACTAGGACGTAAAGTAGAGGGAGAAAAAGGAGCCTGGGTGAGTCTCTCCTACTCCACCAAGGGATGCCACTTAGCCATTTAGCCACTCTGCAAATCAATTACATACTGAAATATTCTTCCAATGTGCCAGGAACTTTGTAAACATAATCAGTGCAATCTTTAATAGTAAACTCAGTTCTATCTAGTTTATAGGTGGAACAATCAAACTACGGAAAGCTTCAGTCACAGAACCAAGCTCACATAAGTTTACAGTGGAGCCAGGATTCAAAAAATCAGAAGAGAGGTGCCTTTCCTCACAAGAAGCTCTATTCACTACCTATCCCTTATCCTGCCTTTTGGCTGGCAGCCAGCCAAAGTGAAGCAACCTCAGTTAGTTTCTGAGTCACCATTCTCTTCATTACTTGAATCACATCAGCTTTGCATGGTTGGGCCTAGCTTAGTCTTTTAATGAAACTGTAGCAAGTTAGGCAGTCTCTGGGTAACACATGCTAAATCACTGTATCAAAAAATCAATTCCAATTTATAAAACTAGGCTTAAGGAGAGTTATTTAAAATAAAAAGGAATTAATTTTGGGAAGGAAGAAACATCCACTGTTCACACCGGGGTACTTAAACAAACTTGGCAAACTGACCCTGTCATGGCCTTCACTGGTGCAGAAAACACTTAGGAAGCAGACTGTGCCTTATCTCAGCATTATCCTGTTCAGGTTCACATCCTGAGAAATGTGAGGCACTTTTACTTTCCTTCTCATTCTCACAGCCAAATTCTCCAATAAACCATATTGGTTCTATCTTCATTCCCTTACCATGCTCCCACAACACCTCTGTCTCTCCCTGGATTAAGGCAATGTCCTTCTTATAACCCTCTTTTCAGCTTTTTTTCTACTACTTGCTATTGTTGGTAGAGGAGCAAACATGGCCTGGCTAAGATGCATTGTTACTCAGATGGTCAGCTAGTCTGCACTTATTATGCCCACCTCGCTGCACACAGGGTCCTGGCTCTGGCCTCTGAAAGACCAGTGTCTCTGCCCACTGGCACTCCCTGTCTTTGCTCACTCTGGTGTCCTACTTTTGCTCATGTAATTTAGCAGTATTCCACTGCATGTGTTCCTGCTGACGCCTGGGGCAGAGAGGTTTTTCCCAGCTAGCCTCAGAACTCACTCCCACCACTTCTTCAGGTCTTGGTTCAGTTGTCTTCTGTCTCACTGAGGCCTGTTTTCTTCCTTTCATGTAGGATTAAAATCCTGGTCCATCTTCCTAATTCTCTTCTTCAAACTTTTGCTATCTAAATATTTCATTTATTTATATTTTATGGTTGATACCTCACTTTCTTCACTGAAGTATAAGTTGTATGACAGTACAATTTCGGTCTATTTTAACTGCTATGTGGCTTCCAAATCTAACAGACTTGCATAGAACAGCCCAGCTGTTTCAGCACATGCCTCAGGAACTCAACTTGATGTCTAGTTCTATATCATAAATACTTTGATGCACATGAACTTACTTGAATTAACTGAAGAAGAAATTATGTGTCATTCTTACCTATTTAAACTGAACACTTAGCTTGTGTTTTTGTAAATATCTGAGTCAAAAAACTTCTTTTTTCCGGTCAGTACCGAGAAACCAACTTATGACCTTGCACTTGCAAAGCCGGCACTCAGGTGCCACTGAGCTAAATCTCCAGTCTCAAAGTGAGTGCAGAAACTTTCTACAAATTATTACTGCATTTTGACTAAATAGTAAAGCCAAATGTTGATGCCTAGAGAAGACATTAATATCACTTATAACAGATTTTTGCTTTGACTTTTCCACTTGGCTCTACCTGAATTAGGTTCACTTCTTCTTTTTCTTCTTCTTCTTTTTTTTTTGTAGTACTAAGGTAATTTAAATTAAGTATTTCTAAGTCTTTATTCAGGTATTAGTTTTCTAACGTCTTTATAAATAACTTTTAAGTTTGGAACATAGGTTTTGTATTTTCAAAGCTCAGAATTTGATGCAATATTTGAATATCTATTGTCTAAAGGATAAGATTAGATTATGATAATGATTGTGGTACT
>PVIR01038342.1:0-14633 GCA_004026965.1 Petromus typicus
TACAGAAAGGGAAGCATAAAGATCACAGTGGAAACTGAGACTGAATAAAGAACACATTAATTTGGGCTGGGTATTTAGCTCAGTGGTTCCAGCACCTGCCTTGCAAGTGCAAGGTCCTGGGTTCAATCCCCAGTAACAACATAGGACAGTGCAGGGCATGATGACTCACACCAACCAGCAATCAGAACCACATACCACAGTGCCAGGCGTGGTGGCTTATACCTGTAATCCCAGCACTTGGAAGGTAGAGACAGGAAGATTGTTGTGAGTTTGAGGATCGCCTGGGCTACAAAGTGAGCTTAGGGCCAGCCTGCACTACAAAGCAAGACCCTGTCTCAAAAAACAAGACATAAAGTGACATAAACAAACAAAAAATACATTGATTTAAAAAATAGTGAAATAAACAAAATGTATAAACCCATAGCTAAATTTACTGAAGGAATAAAACCCACACCATTTCCCCATCCCAACTTCTCATAATTATTGTTAAACATTTTAATTCCACAAATTCTATAAATTGCATTGCAATCATTTCTGCATATTTAAGAGTCCACGAGCTTTTAATAGATACTTGAGAATTAATAAAAAGTCATTTTTTTCACTCACATATTCACATTTCTAAAGATCTCATTTCCTTTTATAGACGTGGATATCTTTCTGGAATATCACTTTATGTCTTACTGAAAGACTATCATTAACCCTCTGTCCTGAGGGTCTGTTTGCGATGATTTTTTTATTTTTCACTTTTTTGTATGACTAAGAGGGAGATACTTTTTGCTTTCAGTTTGACAGATACTCTCACTGGGTATAGAATTCCCTGCGGACGCATGTTTCTTTATGTAGTATAAAGACAGAGCTACTGTTCTTTCCTGTGTCATATCTGATGGACTCTCTTGTCATCCCTATCCTTACCTCTCCCCCACCCCTGATAATGTGCCATGGTGTATTTTCTTCGTTTCTCATGCCTGGAGCTTATTGAACTTCTTGGATATCTGTGAGTTTCCAGTTTTTATTGAATATGGAAAAATTGACTATATCTCTTCAAATTTGTTTTTCTGGACCCCATGCTCACCTTTTCTTCAGGGCCCCCAATTGCATGTCAATTAGATGACTGAAAATCACAAATATTGTGTCTTTTTCTACTTTTTCTCTGTTCTTACATTTTGTTACTTTCTATCACTACATCTTCAAATTTACTACTCTTCTTTTCTAGAATAGAATTGACTTTTAGCCACATTTGGTGTGGTTGTCATCTCACACATTTTAGTTTATCTCTCAAAATTCAACTTTTTATTTTTAATATTTATTTATTTATTTGTGGTACTGGGGATCAAACTCAGAACCTTATGCTTCCAAGGTAGGTGTAATACCACTTGAGCTAAATATCTGGCCCTAATCTGGGGTTTTTAAAATGCTTCCTTGTCTCTATCTGATATTTCCTGTTCTTGAACAAATTGAGTGCAGTCACAGTTCTCTTTAATGTCCTTCCCTGGTAATTCTAATATTCATATCATTTATGTACTTAGTTTTCATTGTTTGAGTTTTCCCTCCATCATCATGGGCCTGGCTTTTTCAGTTTCTTAGAAAGCCTCTTGGTATTTTGTTATTGACAGCCATTTTTAAAAAATTTTACTCTTTTGTTTTTAACTGTTTCTGCAAGTGTTCTTAAGCTTTATTCTGGGTCATGTTTCGGTTATTTGAAAAATATTTGGTATTCTGAATCATATTTTATTCTTTATTAGGCAGAACTTTCTAAAGTTAACTATTTGTATTCATATAAATGACAAAGTCTCTCTGCTTTGCATAATGAGAACATGAACTCCGTCTGGTTATAGGTGAACTCTGAAAGTTTCCTTTGCTCCTTTTAGATTTTCCCTAGTCTTGGGTGACATCTTTATACATATCTTCTAATCACCATTTTGCCTAGGATTTGATTTGGACTCTCTGTGGTTGTGTACTTCTTGTAGTGAAGCTTTCTCCTCTTCAGGATGTTACTATGTGAACTCTGGTGATACTGGTTTCTCTTGTCTTGCATTCATATTAACTGAAGAAAGTCACTTGGCATTGTCTTGATTTCCTCTCATTTGCTTGGGATCATAGAGGCTCTTTGCAGAATGTGAGAGCTCATCTTTCATTTGTTTCTCTTTTCTCATGGATTACTGAATTGGCTTTTTGATAGTAACTGTCTTGAAAACTATCATGTTATATGTTGTCTTGTAATTTTCATCCATTTAACAAAAAAATTCAGTCCCTGTGACTCCACGTTGTCTCACATAGGTGTACATTTTGATATAATTTTAACTATAAACATAAATTTAAAAGGTATTTTGATGCATTCAATACTTTGTCACAAGTATATTTTTTTATTTTCATCTCCGGTCACAGTTTACCTATATTTGTCTTTTTCATGTCTCTCTCTTTCTCTTCTCTCTCCCTCGTGTGTGTGTGTGTGTGTGTGTTTCTCCTTTGTCCTGGAAAGCTTGTTTTCAAATAAGACTAACACCTCATCCCTCTCTGTGTCTGATTATGTCACCGTGTATGTACTTAGAACAAGGGTATTCTCTTGTATAACATTAGTTTGATTAAAAACCAGGGAACTTGATATTAATACAATACTGTCATCTTATCTTTTTAATGAATTGTCCTAATACATTTCTGTATAGCCACTGATTGTACCTGGTTTCAGATCACATCCAGGTGTCTGCATTACATTTAGTTGTCACATCTTTTTAGTGTCTAATTTGGAGCAGCTCTGCAGTCTTTCTTTGTGCTTCTTGACCTTGAGTTTTTGAAGTTTTCAAGTCAGCTGCTTTGTAGAATGTTCCTCAAGTTTGATTTGTCTGATGTTTCCTCATGATTGGATTCTGGATATGCATTTTTGGCAGAAATACTACTAATGGTGATGGTATATGCTTCTCAGTGAATCTTATTAGAGGCATATAATGTCAGTCTACTCCCAAATGACTATGTTAGCTTTAATGACTTGTATTGAAGTGATTTGCAAGTTTCTTTTTAGAATATTCCTCTTTGTAATTAATACATAATTTTTGTCAAATACTTTAAGTATATATGAATACATATCTCTTTTCAAAATTTTAACCCATTGGTGTTAGCATAAAATTGTGATTTTTCTAATTAAATTAGTCTTTAGGATTCTACCATAAGGAAGAGAATTCCATAGGCCATGATAGTCAGCTTTCTATTATTACAATGAAATATCTAGAATAAAGAGAAAAAGTTTATTTTGGTACAAGGTTTGGAGGTTTCAGTCCATGATCCTCAGCCCTGTTGCTTTGGACCCACTGTATGCTAACATATCATAGTGTGAGCAGATGGTGGATCCAGGGCAGGAAGAGCAGGAAGGGGCTGGAGCCCAACAGTCTGCTTTGCAGCTCTGCCCTCCATAGCCAAGGACTTGCCACAAGGTTCCAAGGTGCAACAGCAGTCACCTGTCTATCAAGATTCTAACATATCGACCTTTGGGGGTCATTTAACATTGAAACTGAAGCATGCTTTATTTTTGTGTTTTTACAGTAGACGAATAAATTTTTACTTACAAATTTTATCATTAGGGTACTCGACGTGTTCCTCATTTGACCTATGAAGATCTTGCTTCTCCTGCCTGTGGCTTTTTTTTAAGGGCCTTCACATTTCTTTGAGAGTTTATTCTCTGGCTTAGTGGCATATTTCAGGCTTACTTTGAACTACACACCAGCATATAACCTGCAAACTGCATCCTCTTTAAAAATCACAAAATATGAAAATGATGTAATTTTTATTACTTATGTATATATTCACTATATTATATATGTTATATGCAGCCTAGGACAATTTCCTTTTGCTAGAAAGAGGAATTTCAATAAAAGGAAATGTGGGCTATATGTTGAATATAACCAATAGGAGTAAAAATTAGTTTGCTATTAAAATTATGAGCTCAGCTAGTAGTAATTCATTTGTTATAAATTATGATTATTTTGAATTAAGAATTTTGAGTATAATTCCTAGTGAAACCAGTAAAAATTCTCAAAATCATACAGTAAAAACTCAAAAATAACAGCAAAAATAAAAGGGCAGTTAAATCAGACACTAGACAATATCTACTCTATATAAAATCAAGTAGTAATGGAGGAGCTGAGGAATAAAACTAATGTGACATATAGAAAATGAATAATAAAATAAATATTTTTCCATTAATAATTGTGTGAAATCTACATAGATTAAAATCTCCAATTTGAAAGCGGGAATAAAATATTTAAAAATCATTATCCAAAGATACATTGTTTACCAGAGATTTGGATACACAAATATATTTAGATTAAGATAAATAGGTTAAAAAATAGAACAGTCAACATAGATAATTCTTGTAAATAGTACTCAAACAAGAATTAATATATTAATATTTTTTAAATAAGGCAAAATTGTTATGAAAAGCAAAGATGGACATATATAATGATAACAACTTCAATATGATGTAACACTTTAAAAAGAATATATTTTAAATTCCAAAGGGAAACAATTCAGTTTTGTTTGGGGGTTGTTTTTTTTAAATTAAAATCTTTATTGGTACATTATATGTATAAAACATGTTCACATTCAGCGTTGAGAATTTGTACCAGAATATGACATGACTGCATCCTCACTTTTTTGCATTTCCGTGCTCGCCCTACAAACCCCTGCCCCCTATATACATAGGCTTTGTTTTCTTTGTTTATTACCATCACATTATTTTTCCCCTTGTTACTTACCTCTACACCCTATTTCCTTTTAAATATTTTCTATTGAACATTATATACTAATTATTCTAGAACTCATTTACATCTTCATTTTCTCTTATCAGAGGAAAGATATGATATTTACACATCTGTGCCCTATTTATTTCTCTTATGTGGATGTCCTGAAGGAACATCCATTTGAGTAGGAATGACTCAATCTTATCATTTTTATGACAGAGTAATACTCCATTCTATAAAAAGAACCACATCTTTTATACATAAGGAGAGCAAGAGGTGATTAGTTGAAAAAGGAGACATCAAGATATATCATGTACAGATACAATTCCCTGTGATAAATGTGGTGTTATATGTATCTAAATTGTAACAAGAACATTAATTTTAAAAACAAAAATAAAAATGAAATATTCCAAATGTAATTGGTTTCATTACTGGATTTTCACTAATAGGTAGGACAGCAGAAATATAGTTGACTTAAACAACACTGTGGGTGAATTAAACCTGACAGACATCTAGAAAATGCTTCATCCAATACAAGCAAACTACACACTTTTTCAAGTACACATAGAACTTAAGAAAATTGAAAACACGTTTAGACAAGAACTCATACATCCACAAATCTCCATAACAGTATTGTTTATAATATACAAAAAACTGTAACACTTAAATGTCTATTACCTGATCATTAGATAAACAAATAAAGGAATCTTTATATCCTGCCATATTATTTGGGTATAGAAAAGAATAGATTACTGATACCTACTGCAACATGCACAAGTCTTACAAACACAATGCAAAGTGAAATAAGCCCAACACAAAAGGCCACATGTGATTCCACTTAGATGAATGAAATAGACAGATGCATAGAAATAGTATACCTGGTTGCCAGGATGCATATGGGAGTCATTGCCTAGTGGACATGCAGTTTCTTTCTTTCTTTTTTAATTTTTAAATTTAAATCTTTATTGGTACATTATGAATATACATCATCATCGCGTTCAACAGTGAGAGTTTGTTCCAGAATATGACATGGCTTCTCATTTTTTCCCCTTTCTCCCCACCCTGGAGCCCTCAACTCCCTATATACATAAGCTCTGTTTCCTTTTTTCTTTAATACTGTTACATTTTTCCCCTAATTATTTACCCCTATACCCTCTTTTCTTTTAAATATTTTCTATTTCACAATATCAACTATACATACTACAACTCATTAACAACTTTATTTTCTCATACTAGAGAAAAGATACAATATCTACACATCTGTGACCTACTTATTTCACTTATGAAGATGTCCTCAAGGTACATCCTTTTGAGTATGATTGACTCAATCTTATCATTTTTAATGTCAGAGTAATACTCTATTCTATAAAAGAACCATATCTTGAGCTCGCTTTGGCAGCACATATACTAAAATTAAAACAATACAGAGAAAATTAGCAAGGCCCCTGCTCAAGGATGACATGCAAATTCGTGAAACATTCCATATTTTTAGATGATTCAAGGAAGAATAACATAAGATTGATTGGAGTCACTGAGGAAGCAGGAGACAATACAAAACATATCTATATCTATCTATCTATCTATATCTATATATCTATATCTATATCTATCTATCATCTATCTATCATCTATCTATCATCTATCTATCTATCTATCTATCTATCTATCTATCTATCTATCTAAACTCTTCACAGAGATAATGGCAGAAAACTTCACAGGAAAAGGAAAAGAATTGGACATACAAATATATAAAGCAACCAGTTTCTTTTTGATGTGATCCAAACATCTTGGCAGTGGTATGATCTATAGCACTGTAAATATGCGAAATGCTATTGAGTTTTATGCTCTAAGATAGCTCAATTTTAAATGTGCTTTTTGAATTATATTTTAATAAAAATTAAATTTGAAAATAAAGATGAAAGCACATTCTTTTGTATGTAATGTTTGATGGTTTATATCTCTTTATATGAATCTGAGTTTCCATCTGCTATCATTTCCTTTTGTTCTGAGGAACTTATTTTATTATTATTATTGTACAGTACAAGTCTTTTAGGAATAAATTATCATAGAATTTTTTTCTTAAATATTGTGTCATATTTAAGGGAATTTTCACCAGATGTATGGATATAGGAATAAAAATAACTTCTCAATACTTTATTTATCACATATATTTTCTGTCTTTTTTAGTGTCTTTTTCTTCTGACATTCCAAATACAAGATATGAGGCAGGTTAATATTTGGTCATATATCACATTTCCACTAAGAAATTTTTGAGTCAAATATTTTCATTTTAATTTTTCTGTTAGATTAGTTGTATTGATACTTCTTCAAATTCACTCTTAGTCCTTCTCCAGAATGCTCTTACTGTAATTTGTTAAAATTTTCATTTCAGTGATTGCACGTTTTAATAGTGATATTTTGAATATAGTCATTTAAATAACATTAATTTCTCCACTAAAATGCTGCATATGATCATTTCAGCCCTCAACATACTTAAAATAACTGATTTTAAATCTTTATTGGTTAATCCTCTCAAATGAGTCCTTTGAGTATCAGTTTGTGTAAAAAATGCTTCCTCTCCTGATCCTGGACTTCTTTCTTGTTTCTCTGTATGTGAAACAGTTTTAAATTATAAACTGGACACTGTAGATATGACATAGTTTAGAGGTTTTGGATGTTGTGATGTCTTCTGATTTTGGTGAGTGCCGATCTTTGTGCTAAACAGAGGTAAACTGGATGGTATATAAACTCTAAACAGTATCTCCCTCATGTGCACAGTAGCTGAAATGTCCTCTCAGGACTCCTAACTCCTTTTTCACCAGGTGCCTGCAGGTTCTCCAATGTGTGTATTTTAGTGTTCCATCAAGAATTGGTGGGATTTATATTCATATTCAAGGCTTAACCTCTCTGAAGCCTCATCTTTTCCATAATTTCTTCCCTAAATCTATCTGCTTTTCCAACTGCAGTTTCTTTTTCTGATTTTTTTTCCTGCTCTGCATGAAGCATGCTGAAAAGCACCCTTTGAAATAGGCCATCCATTTAAAAATATAACCTAATGATAATGTAAGTTATCATATCTTTATAATTTAATTTGAAATGAGAATGTATGTTGCCTCTAATTTTCTTTTCCTTTATACAGTGTGCATTGGCTACTTAGAGTCTTTTTTGTTCCATAATTCTTACAGTGTTTAAAAATTATGTTAAAAATTACATTGCAAATTTGAGAGGGATTTCACTTTGAGTAGTATCAACATTTCAACAATTTTAATGCTTCCATTCTATGAAAATAGAATATCTTTTCATTTAACATTTGTCTCCAATTACTTTCATCAAATTTTATAATGTTGAGCATGTAGATATTTAATCTCTTTTGTGCAGCTATTCTGATTTTTAAAAAAATTTTTTTTGGGTGTTTCACAGTTAGTACATAGAAATACTAGTGATTTTTGTATGTTAAATTTGTATCCTGCAATTTTGCCAAATCACATTAGCTATAATAGTTATTAGTGGAAACTAGGGTTTTCAATAATGTATCATATACAAAAGGGAAAAATTTGCTTGTTCCTTGTTATTTAGGATAAATTTTTTATATTTTTCTTGTTTAACTTTTTGGCTTTGGACTCTCAGTAGCATATTGAATAGTGGAGAAAAATGGGTATCCTTTTTTCAAATTTTAGAGGAAAAACTTTCAGATTTTCTCATTGAGTCTAATGTTAATTATAGGTTCATATGTTGGCTTTTTATGTTGAAGTATTTTACATTTGCACCTAATTTGTTGAAAGGTTTTTTTAGTTGTAAAACATTATTTGACTTTTTTCAGTTTTTTTTTTCTGCATCTTTTGAGGTCAAAGGGCAGTGTTTTGAATTTGCACTGTTTTTCTCCTTTCACTTATTCATGTGGTATATCATTACTTGATTTATATGTGTTAATCATCCTTGCATTCTGAAAATAAATGAATTGAACACAACATATGATCCTTTCAATGTATGGGACAATACACTTTATATATTCTAATTTGCCCTTATGTTAGTATATAAAATTTAATCTAGGTCAAGTATCCACAAGCTATAGCTTATGGACCTGATTGATTTGTAAAGTGTTTTTCTGTGGTCCAAAAGATATAAATGGCTTCTGCATTGTTAAAGTGTTAAAGAAGAGGATAAAGAAAAGGTAGTTAGGGCGTAGAAGAAAGAGCAAGGAGAGGAAGAATAATGAATTAATTATGTCTTCAATCTCTAAAATACTCTCCCCCTTTATTCAGTCTATCGGTATATTTTAGATATTCATTATGATCACATTCAGCATAGGGAATTTATACCTGTACATGATGTATCTTGATTCTCTTTTTCCCCTTTCCTCTGCCTTCCCTTCAACCTCTCCATATACATAAGGTTTGTTTCTGGTTTCTTGTTTTTTGCATCAAACTTTTTCTTTCTCTTCTTTGCTTTCCCCTACCCTGAAATATTTACTATTTGATTCTTTGCAGAAAATTTTTGTGACCAGTGTTCTGAAGATGGATCTTGGCTTTGTAAGCATAGACTCTTTGGGGTCAAAATGAAGACAGAGGAACTCAGTTGAGTCTCTCTAGCCCAGAGAGGCTGGAACTCCAACATCGGCCTGCACTTCCTGACCTCCAGTATCACCTCCCACTTTTTTCCCTGTAACAATCACTCTTCAATAGGCCTCAGAATTTTATTGTGTGTGAGCTCAGTCTAGCGTTGGGCTCAAATCTGAAGGAAAAATCTCCCTTCAATCCCTTCAGATCGGGAAACTCCAACACCTGTGTGATTTGTTTCTCTTTTATGACCTGACACACCAATTCCCACTACCCCAGCTGGTTTACACTCTGATCTCCACCTCTTTGGCAGTTAGACCTCTGTTCTCCTTGATGTAATCTCTCTGCACTGTGGTTTACCAGACAGAGCTGGCATGAACACAGATTCAGCTAAGATATTTTCCCCTATCAATGCTCAGAGTTTGGCTCTTCAATTGTGCATGGCCATAAACTATTATCTCATAAATCACACATCACAGTTGTTTAGCGTGAGGTAGTCACTCCAATTCTAGTTATTCTAGCTTGTTTAAAATGAAAATTCCTATTTTTAATAGTAACATGCATATAACTGATGACAGTCTTGCACTGAGAAGAGGCAAATAGCTGGGAACCATGGCTCCATTCACCCCAACACACATATGTACAAATAAAGTAGGGAGCATTAAAATGTTAGAAACTCACTCTGAAAATACACAGCATAGAAACAATCTCAGCAGCACAAAGTGATGACAAAAGCATCATATCTCAAACTAGAGTGTGATGGGGAAAAGTTTCTTGATATATTTTAACCCCAGGCTTGTGAATCATATGAGTTAGTGTTTTGAATTTATATTGTTATTGTCCTGAGAGAAACTAAATTGAGAAATCAACATAAAATTCAGCCCCATGCTTGTGGTATTTTAAAGATTACTCATAGAATCAAATATAAAACCACTTTTAAGGAATAAATCCTTGAGCTTGTTTGTATTTTATTTCCATAGATAGAGGTATGTTTAAAATTAAATAAAAATTTGAAATATATATATAATACAGAAGGGCATAGTCTACCATATACAAGAGTCAATTGACACAACAAAATCAGACAACTGTGGGAAAAAAGAATTTTAAGTAATTAAACAACTTGAGAGGCAAATCTAAAATGATTAAATAAGTGAGATAAACTAAAATTGTATAAATAAAATCGTCAAAAATTACTAAGCAGTTTCAAAAATGAATTAGTTAAAATGAATAAATAAAAAAGGATTGCATACATTTTAATTTAATAGTTTGACAAGAAAATATGACCTAGAGAAAGAGATAACTAGTAACATGTAAATATATAAAAAAAATTCAATGGGTTAAGAATATTGAGAAAATCAAAAATAAAGTCAAGAGATATAGATAATATTCTCTTAAAGACAATCCAACAATCTTGAAAAATCATTACATATAGGAAATAAATTCAGAAGTAGTAAATTTAAAAGAAAAAGTATTGGGGGAAGGAAAATTATGGAAGAGAAACAGTGACAAAGTGTAGAGCGCCCTTGAAGAACATAAGTGAATGCTAATGAGTTAACTGCATTGGAGAAAGACAGTGTGAGACTAAAGCACTGACAATAAATAAAAAAGGGATTCTGACGGGGAAACAAAGAATATAAATAATGTGAAAAGCAAAATAAACTGCAGGTGGTAGGAATCAGGGAGGTAGATTTTCTGGAGATGGGGAAGAGGAACCGGAGGTAGGAGAGAGGGCAAGATAGGGAGAAAAGGGGATCAAACAGGACGGTGATAAGACATATATGAGGAGTGATCAGAATTCAGTAACTGTTTAAATTAAAACATCACAGTAAAAGACACATTGCATTAATCCTCCTCAAAACCCCACCCTTATAGGTTTAATCCAATTACCTCATCGCTCTTTCCAGTTGCTGAAGCGATTCTGGAAGTGCTTTTTTGTGAACATCTTTAGCTGACTGCTGTGGCTCTCTAGGTGTCCTGAACTCATTCCGTACATTTGCCTTTTGTGGTCAGTGTGACTTTGGGGAAGAGCCAGAGTAGCAAGGTGCCAGATCCAGAAAATAAGGTGGATGAGGATGGACCACAGTACTTTTACTTGACAGAAATTGTCATATACATTTTGAATCAATTTAAGACATTGAAATAGCCATAAAAATCATGAAATGAGACTTCCAGAACTGCTTCAGAAAATGGCCAAAACAATGAGATATGTGTATGAAACAAGAGGGAGGATTTTGATTATTTCAATAGTTATTTTTTCCTGTAATAAATTTTAAAGATTTGAACATTCACTGTATATTTTGACACCCCCCCCACGTACTAATTGTTATGTATCCCAAACATACTAGTAAAAAGAAGGAAGTCTATGTGCATGCTGGAACCTTGGAAAGTCTGGAATTGGAAGCATCACTACCTCTGAGGAATGTGATGCAGGACTGAAACCAGGAGTGTAGTTTTGATGTCAGTATTAAAAGTGATCAGCACTCTGGATTCTTCTCTCCAGCTGACAGGGTAATACTGGTTCTTCTACTCTGGCAAAGGACTCTGCAGCTTGTTTCCTAAGAGACCACAGTACAAGAATGAATTGGTCTAGGAATATACAGCACTGGGGAGGTTGGCTGTCGATGTTGTACAGAACATTCAATGCAAGTTCACATAGCAAAGGCCAAGGCTCTCACTTCAACTATCATGGTGTGAGCACTTTGGCTTATACACTGAAAATACAACTTGTTTTCAATAGTACCTGTGTTCTCTGGGTCTTACCTATTAGGTCAGTGGAAAGTACTGAATTTTCTTCCTGTTTCTCATTTCCTAATACCCTTAACTATTTCATTTTTCAGTTTGAGACTTAGCCTATCCTTCAACCTCGCAGAAGTTACAGCAATTGCAATACTTAGTTCTGTCCCAAGAAGATTCACAGAAGCTCTTCAGAAAGACTCTTCCAAAGCCATTCATTCTTCTGCTCCCTACATGGTGGTGGCTAGTAATGCAGGGGGCTGGTGGGGAAATTGACTAGAGTTGTCCTCAGTTTACAGGTTGAACAGACATTGAGCATTGGGGAAAAAGAATGCAAAAAAATCAATTTTTTGAATAAGTCTTTTGTGGGCTATATTGTCCAAATGTTTTTACGGATATGTGTTTTCATGCTTCTGAGTAGTTCCTAGGAGTAGTATTTTGGGACCATGAGATAGATGAATACTCAGTAGCATAAGAAGCTACTATTTTCCCTAAGTGGTTATATCACTAATATTCTCATCATGAGATGTAAGGGTTATTGGTTTCCAACGCTAGACATCTTGGTTTTTTACATTTTAAAATAATCCTTGGTGATTTCAGTTGCATTTCCTTGAGGGCTGATGATATCAAGCACTCTCGTGTGCCCATTAATCTTTTGTATATCCTCCTTTTTGATATGGATATTTAAGTCTTTTACTTCGTTCTTATTAAATTGTTCTACTCTTAACAACAAATTTTAGGAATTTTTTATATTAGCTACATGTCAAGTTTTTAAAGTATCTTCTCCAACCTTGTGGCTCACCTGTTTTTCACTAAGGTAGAAATGTATAGAACACACTATGCATGACAGCCTTGATTGAGAGAAAAAAATGACAGATAATAAGAACTTAAAGTAGGAGGAGATGGCAATACTTGCTGAAACTCAGTAGATGACCTGCCCATGTGAGAAGGATCAGATTCTTTTAACACCATATGATTAGATAATTATTTCCCCATTAGAGATAAGTATATTCTTGGTTATCATCAACTGTCGGAAGAGATTCAAATTCAGAACTGTACCCACTTCTTAGTACCACCTCTAGGCTACAGAGAGGCCTCAAAAGTAAAGGGAAGAACCTTGAACTGCTTCAGGCATTGGCTAAGTTTTGATGACAGACCTCACTGGAGTGAAGATTAAGTGAACTTGCTGATGTTCATCTGTAACCTCAGGCTTTAAAATCTTCCAGTGGTGCTTAGTGGAGGAAAAGCTTGGTGGGTCCTTAAGTAAAAGTTAGGAAGCATGAGAGTTATTAGCAAGGTCATGTACAGCCAAATAACTATAGACTTCCAAATTGGTGCTTTGTTGGAAGGTAATGAGGGGCTAGAGAATTTCCAAAATCCCCATGAAAGCAAAGGTTGACCTTGCTTTCTGCCTGGATACATCAAGTTGAAAATAAAACTAATGTTTGCGTAACAAGTCTCTCCTCACATAATCGTGAGGCTTTGCTTCCATTAAGAAAACACACATGCACAAATTCTGATAAAAACAACTCCTAGGTGTCTTACCATCTACTTCAGAGAGACATATTGTGGTTGTCAATATGCAGTCTATAGTGCATTTAATTCTCTGAGGAAATCTCTGTGAGTGTTTTGTTAAATGGATAATCAATCCACCTGATGTTGCCCGGCTCAATTAAAGCATAGCTTTACAGACATGCCTTCCATGATGAAGATGGCAAAGCAAGCTAGCATGAGAAGGCTCCCAGCCAAACCAGGGCATGCCCTCTTATCTTGCTTCCCCAGGGGCTGGGAGGGGAAGTCGATGGCATGGGATAGGCATTAGCCCCTTCCTTTCATGCTGAGTCCTCTGCTGCTTAATTACATGGCGTTTTTCTCTCTGCGTGCTGGCTGACTGCCCATTGGTTCTATCTATTCATTCCTTACTCTCTCCCTCCTTCTCCTAACCCTTCTCACTTTCTTCCCTTGTATATGCTACTTTGATGAGAGTCTTCAATAAATAAATTAGGTAATTATCAGCTGCTCGGCTACCATATAGTTCTAGAATACGCTGCCAAATTTCTTAGAGGTTGGACATACCTTGAGAAGGCGTTCTACATACCCTTCAGATGTGGAAGGAAGCATACATATTATTCTTTCACTTATTCATTTATTGAGTAGATAATTTACCTAGTAGCAGACACCATTCAAAGTTACAGAGTACAGAAATAAAATAAAAGAGAAAAAGCATGCACCTGCCCATGGAGCTTTCATTCAGGCAGGAGGTGGAGAGATATTTAGAATTTTTAAAGTAATACACAATATAACATGTTAAAGAAAGGAAGTGCTATGAAAAAAATAGAGGAGTACAAGAGCCTGTCAGGCTGCAGTTTAGATAGGGTTTCAGTGCTGACCTTGCTGAGATGAGCACATTTGAGTAAAACTTGAGAGAGGATAAGTGTTACATCTCTCTCCAGGAAGAACTGCAGAGTAAACAGTAGAGGCAAATATCCTGGGATGAGCGTGATCTTGGAGTTTTGATGTGAGACAGGGTAGCCCATTCAGATCAAGTGAAACAAGCCTGTCTGACTTTTCTGGGAAGGTTCTCACTGAACTTTCATGTGTAGTTTTGAGCTAT
>PVIR01038343.1:0-14586 GCA_004026965.1 Petromus typicus
CTCTAAAAAAGTCAAGATTAGCAGATATTTTTGAATAGCAAAAATGAGTGCTGTGCCAGCACCTAAAGGCAAATTTCCAAAGAAAGGGATATTCAGTGTAATGCTCTGGTTGTCATAATCTCACAAACAATTACTGTATTCACACATATGTAGGCAGCCTGTTATCATCTTCCCAGCTTAGGTGACAGGGGCTGGGGACATGGAACTGAGGGTACAGGCTTGGAGCCCAGAGTTCCTGAATCTTCAGTTTGTGGGACCAGAGACTGAACTCGCACCCTTCTTACCATTTGAGCTAAATCTCCAGCCCTTTCGATCTCCTCTTAACCACTGTGTCATACTACTGCGATACTCATATATTGGATCCCACCAAGTTAAAATCAGAAGTGTTGTAGTATATCTCTGTTGCAATACTGAGTGATCCTCAATATTAGACATATACTAGATGTATATTTGGCTTGTATTTTTTGGCATAAGTTGGTATAGATTTTTTCCTCCGTGGTCAGCAAACAGGAATAAACTAGGGCTGGTCATATATCTTAAAGGAATGTTTTAGTGTTCTTTATCTTGTTTTTCTCACCCCCACACAAATTTTCTCTGTGTCGTGCGAAGCATCCATGCAGGTATATACTGTGTAATCTTTAAATCAGGTTAGATGTATCTACTCAAGATGTATCGCTTTGATGAATGAATACACACCTTATTTTTTGCCCATGTGCTGAGTCAATTAGGTCTTGAATGTTGCACCTGAGGGCCTCCTTTATATCCTGAGTGTCACCTGGTTTGCAGCTCTTTCAGCAACTCAGTAGCTTTCCTTTTCAGCCTTTTATCATTTAAATCTACTATCTGTTGAGTTGATTTTTATATATGGTATGAGACATAGGTTGATGGTACTTTATTTTGCCCGTGCATTTCCAACTGGGCCAGTGTTGTTTATGGTAAAGATTCTCCTTTATATTGAATTGTTTTCCCATCTTTGTATAAAATCATTTGGACATACTTTGGGGGCCTGTTGATGGGTTCTCTTTCTATTCTATTAGCCTATGTGACTGTCCTGGAAATACCACACAGTTTTGATTAGTGTAACTAGAATGAATTTGAAATTGTAGTAATTTCCATCTATCTGACACTTCTTTTTCAGGAGGTTTTCTTTTGGTCTTGTCTTGCTTTGCTTTGTTTTGTTTGAGACAGAATCTTT
The DNA here is from genome assembly GCA_004026965.1 of Petromus typicus. Classification (NCBI taxonomy): domain Eukaryota; kingdom Metazoa; phylum Chordata; class Mammalia; order Rodentia; family Petromuridae; genus Petromus; species Petromus typicus. Next base: position 1,196 of record PVIR01038343.1, read on the forward strand.
CTATGTAGTCCAGGCTGGCCTTCAACTCTCTCTTTAGCCAGCCTGGCCTTGAACTTGTGCTGATCCTCCTGCTTCAGCCTTCTGAGTACTGGGATAAAAGGTGCACACTATCACACGCAGCTTCCTCTTTCAGTTTTTTGTTTGTTTGTTTTTTTAGCATTCTAGTTTCATGTCCTAAATTTTTAAAAATGCATATATTGGATTATATATATATATAGTATATATAGGATTATCATTATATATACTTGACATTTGATAGCAATTTTTTATCGTATAGATTTGGAGAGAAAGCTTACCTTCGTTACATCTTCCATCCCAGGTGTGTGGTTTGTCTTGCTCCTGTGTCTTATTGGCTGTCTTCATGAGCACTGTGTGCTTCTCAGCGTGTAAGTACTCTGTAAGTCTTACTTAATTACACCCAAGTGCTTCACATTTTGAGTGACTGTACATGGTTTTGCATTTAAATCTCAGTGGCCATGTATTCATAAATTCAATTGATTTTTATATGTTTATCTTGTGCCCTTTGACCCTGCTAAACTCACTTGTAAATTCTAGGAAATACTTTTTTTTCTTTTGAATTTTCTCTGTAGACAATCATCATATACAAATAAGGATGACTTATTTCTCCCCTTTCAATTTTGCCTTTTATTCCTTCACTTGCCTTAATTCACAAACTAAAACTTCTAGCACTCACTGATTATGAGTGGTGATAAAGAAACTTTATTTCTTATCTTAGTGGCAAAACATTTAACTTTTTCACCAAGAAGTACATTAGCCATAAGATTCTTGTAGATGATCTTTCTCAAGTTATGTTTCTATTTATCTGAAAATTTTTCGTCATGTCTGGATGTCGAATTTGTTCAAACACGTTTTCTGCTCCATTGATAAGATTTTCTTCTATACACCTTAATCCAGCACATGACATTCACTTTCAAATAAGAATCAACCTTGTCTCATTGGAATAAACTCCTTAAGTTTGTGGAATAAAATTGGCCAAGATACAGAATTATTTTTACATACTGCTAAACACTTTGCTATTATTTTGTTAAGGACTTTCACATCTGTTTTTACAAGGAAAACTAGTCTATAATTTTCTTTATGTTCTCTTAATTATGTTTCTTTTGATTCCTCTTTCCTTTCTTGTCCCTCCTCTTTTGTTTTCTTTTTCTTGCTGTCTTGATATCATGGTAATTCTAGTTTCATAAAATGAAGGTGGAATTTTTTTCTTGTATTTTCTGGAAGAAATCTGTATAACTGGCATTCATTCTTATTTAAATGTTTGATAGAATTCTTCAGTGAGACCATCAAGACCAAGAAACTTATTGGTAATTAAAATTTAGGTCTCAATTTCTTTTTTTTTTCTACTTGTCCTTTTTTTCTTTTGCTTCTCCATTTCTTTTTCTTGCTTATTATGAGCCTTTTGTCCATCTTTTAACATTTCATTTTTATTTATTTGTAGTATTTTAATGTGTCTATATACTTATGTTTTGATTGTTTCTGGTTTCATTTGTAGACAGACAGACAGACAGACAGATAGATTGATAGATAGATAGATAGATAGATAGATAGATAGGAATATATAATTAAATATGTGTTTATAAATCTAACTTCCTTTTTTTCTTGCTCTGTATATAATAAAATTGTGTTAAATGTTTCCTCTGCATACTTGCAGAACCATATCAGATAATGCCTTAACTAATTTGAATCATAAAACAATTTTGAACATTAGGAGAAGGAAAGTTCAATGTGTTTAGCATATATCTGCTTGCCCTCTTCTTCCTTCCTTCCTGATGTTATCAGCTTTTTCATTTCCATTTCCTTTCTATTTAGAGAACTTCCTTTGCACATTATTTTAGGAGAGTTCTGGTAACAACAGATCTATTTTTCTTCATCAGAAAACATCTTGGTATTGCTATCATTGTTGTAGAATATTTCCATAGACACAGGATTTGTTGCCGAGAATTCTTGCCTCTCAGCACTTGAGGTTTATTATGCTACTTCCTTCCATCTTCCACGGTTTTGCTGAGACATCTACTATCATTCAGGTTGCTTTTCCTCTATACCTATCATTCCTGTGGTTATCTTGGAGATTGCTTTGTCTTTGCCTTGTAAAAGTTTAATTATGATGTATCTATGAGCAAATTTCCTTAGATTTATCCTTTTTGGATTTCACTCTCAAAAAAATAAGGTATCTTTGACTATGAAAACATGTATATATTCCACAGGTTCCTGAGACTTTGCTTATATTTTTCAGTGTTTTTCTCCCATTACTTATAATAGATCATTTCTTTTGTACCATCTTTCCTCTGTTATCTACAATCTGTTGTTAAGGTCATCCATTGGCCAAGCTTTTTATTTTACTTATTATACTTTTCAGCTCTAAAATTTCTATTTCTTTCTTCTTTACATCTCTTTTCTTTTCTAAGACTTTCTTTGCTGATGGACTTTTCTTTTCTTCTTTTCTTTTCTTCTTTGCTCCATCTTCCCCATTTGTTCCAAGTATGTGTGTAATTGATCATTAGAGAATTTTTATTGTGCCTGAAAATCAGATCATTTTAATATCTTTGTCCTCTCACTACTGGCATGTATGGATTGTATTTTTTTATTTGGTGAGGGATCTTCTTGGCTCTTGGTATGGCAGATTTTCAGTTGAAACCTGGACACTCATACTATGCTGTAAAACTTTGGGTCTTACTTATGCTTTCTGTTCTAGCGGCACTCTCTGACATCCTTTCATTGAGGAAAGGTCTCGTGCTGACTTATTATCAGGAGTCAAGAGAAATCTAGTTGTCCCATTCAGCCATCACTGACACTTGAGACAAGAACTCAGTACCGCTAAGCAGGAACGCAAGTTCCAACTCCCCATGAGGGTATTAATCTCCACTGATGCATTGGTTGGGGACACCTCGTTACCACTGGGTAATAGTGAAAGTCCTGGCTCTCTTAGAGACTTTCTCTACATGGTGCTTCACTGCTGCTAGGCAGAACTGGAAAGTTAAGCTCCTCACGTGACCTCTGCAGACACTCTTAGAGAGCTAGGCTTATTACTGAGCACTGAGAATGAATTCTGTGGTGCATTGCTCAGCCTCTCCTAACTCCCACATCAGGGAAACAGTGGTGCTTTGTTACCTGCTCAGGAGGGAAAACGTTGACATTCCCCACTTGGTCTTTGGTGGCATTCTTGATTCTCAGCTATGGAACAGGAGTCATTGTCCAATATCATCTTGTCTAGAAGGCTGTTGATCCGTTGGCCAAGGAGCTTAAGTGTTTTTTGTTGATTCATTTTACCGATATCCACTGGAACTCTGTCTGCCACTTCTTTAGCTCTAGTCTGGATATGGAACTGAAGGAACTCACCAAGAATTGTGATGTGGCCCCTAGACCCTTCCCTGATTTCCTTCCTCTGCTTTTCAGTCTCCTTTCATTTGTTTATATATAATCTCCAAGGTGTTTTATTGTGCCAAATGTGTGAAGTAGGAGAATACATTTATTCCATCTACCTGGAAGCAGAAATGCTACTGCTCACTTTTTAAAATTTAGTACATTTTTTAAAACTACTGTAAAAAAAATACCATAGACTATTTGATGGGAATAGAAGGCATAGGACTGGGGTTTGTGGCTGTTATTTTTATTGAAATTATTGAAAATGGCTTTTTTCAATAAATAGTGAGTCTTTGACATGTATTACTAAGTTATCCTTTGGAGATGATTCTGTGTTGTTGACCCAGCCACTGCACAGTTTTAGAACTCTTTTAGACTTAATTCTAGAGACTGAATCATGTTCTTTTCAGTATTATCGGTGGCATAAAGGTCATCCTGAGACAGTGTCTGATTTTTTTGGAAGTCAGCCCTTGCCATTCAAAAGCCAAGATGGATGGTAAAACAAATGACCAAATTAGGTCATACAGCCTATTACTCAGTCAAACCCTCTTTCTAAAAGAACAGCACAAGCCAAGCCATCTTTGTAGGGGCAGAGCCACTTCATGTCCTACAAACTCCCCAAATACTTACCCATTTCCCATAAAGAGGCTGAGTAGCTGTGAGATGAATTATGCAGGTACAGTATCCTGTGATATCAAATAAACATGCATTTTCTCTGGTTTTGATTAATGTCTATTTGGGTTCTATGAATACCAGAATTTTTCCCTCTAAATTATTTGGAGTTAACTTGGAAATATCATATTCCATCACTGTTCTCTCAAAAACATGTTATTTTGTCCAACTTCCCCATGAAAGTTCCAAATAAATGTGAAATCTTCTCTATTTCTTTTTATCATCCCAAATGTGTGGCACAGTTTTCCCAGAAAGCTCTTTGTTCAGGTCCTCGGTGTGAGTGAATATCAGTGCTCGCCTTCTGCCTGAACAAATACAGCCTCTGAAATTTTCTACATTTTCATCAGTCCTGAGTACTTCGTCCTGAGTACTTCCATATTACCGTTTCTTTTTTTTTTTTTTGTCTTTTGTATTAAGCTGTTTTGAAATACAATTTATTTTTCTCTCTTCTCATCATTTCTAATATCAGATACAAAAATATGGAACGCTTCACGAATTTGCGTGTCATCCTTGCGCAGGGGCCATGCTAATCTTCTCTGTATTGTTCCAATTTTAGTATATGTGCTGCCGAAGCGAGCACCATATTACCGTTTCTTAAGCCATTCAAAAACACATGCTTTTTACAGTCCTTTGCACCATAATTGTCCTTCTTATGCCATTTGTTTGTTAAATATACATGAATTTTAGTACTAATTCTTTGCTGTGTGCAGTCGTCATTCCCCACCCCCACACATCACACCCTGTAGCCCAAGAGGCTGAAAGAACCATTCCTGCTGCTGTAAACAAAGTCTCTCAGCAGAAAGTTCCTCTCATGTCTGCTTTCTGTTTTGCCAACCCCTCAGAGGACAAAGCTTCATTACCCCCAGAGTAACGGACAGATCTTTAAATACAAAACCATCACCCTGTCTGCTTGGCTATGAAACTTGACGTCATGAGCCTAGCATCCGACTCCACTGATAGGCTTAATTTACTAAGTAGGAAAATTCAAGACTCGCTAGAGAAAGGGAATATACCCTCCCTCAGCTCTCTGCTCCTGTTGTTCCTTTTCCTCTCACAGATCAGCTATTAGAGGGGTGTGCTGATTTAGGGGAAGACAGCTGCAACATAGCGAGGTACTTGGCTGGGAGAGATAGCCTTGGTTCCCGTGCTGGTCCTGCCACATCACCAGTCCTATAAATTCCTCAGGAGAGTCACTGAATTTCTGCCAACTTTAGTTTCTTCCTCAGTAAATCGAGTAATAATTACTACCTGCTAATGCTGCTACAAATATTAAAGAAAGTAATATGCATAAGGTATTTTAGCACCTTATTCCAAGCCAAGTGTTTGGTTTGTAGCTATTATTTACTAAATGCAATTACTATCTCAGTCATTAAAAACAGTCAATAGGATATGCAGCTTCTCTCAGAGAAGTCAATATCTACATAATCCAAAACTCAAATACTCTCATCGGTAGAAACATAAGTCAAAGGCATTCATAGCTCTATAATGTAGAGAATTGGGTTTGCGCCTTGGATGGACCTTCACTGGATTAATCAACAAAGGAATCGTTACGTAGTCATTATTAATTTTCTCATGTAGATTATATATGAAGGCTCCGAAGCTCTGTTCTGGTTTCCTGAGTTCTCTGGGTATAAAATGTTCCCCTTATCTGTGTGATCACTCTCAGTTAAACTGTCAGGCTCCCTTCTTCCTACTGGTGGAAGCCTCTGTATAGTTTGTGACTGCCAGCCCCTCTGACTACAGGGATTATCTTCTCTACTGTCACCAAGCATGCTAGTGAGTCCATGCGGAATCCAGCAGCTCAGACTAAGACACAGGCTTTATCGTGGCTTTCTGCTCCGTGGAATTCCATGGAAGCAGAAAAACAATTTATAGTAGGGAAAATGACCAGGATGTCGTTGTGTCTTCCACAGAGGCTGAGAAGCTGGTGATTTCTTTTTCATCTGAATTTCTAAGAGAATAGGTACAGTAGAGCGGGAAGCATCTGCCCATTTTGAGGTAGTCTTAGTTGTATTTGTGAGGTTTGTTTTGTGATCATAGCTAAAGTGTGACAGACAGCGCTGGAATGGCGATTGTTTTCTTATTGTGCTTGTGTAGACTGACACTAGGGAAACTTTCCTTCTAGTTCTCCGTTTTCTTATACTGCTCTTTACATCCTCCGAGTAAATAAAAAAGCATGCAGAGCTCATTTTGAAGACCTTCCGATAGCTAGGGCCCCACTGTCTACAGATATCCACAGGAATCTGCCACACGATTAATTTTTTTATAATTTAAAGCCTCACTCTTGATTTAATAATGCAAAAATTAATAAGCATTGGTTACACTGACCTGAGCCAGCTCACTCTGTATTTGTATACATAAAACGTACTTGATGCTTTTGTTTCAGGATGAGGAAACAGGTTTCTATCATTTCCGCCTCATGTTATTTATACTATATAACTGTTATTTTTCAAAATAAAATATCAGCTAGTGTTCCATTTCATTTTCAAGTTATGACTACTTTCTCTTCTTGAGATTTTTCACACCACATTTTGTTCCCTTAAAAATAGGGGTTAAAATCACCTCGAGCCAGCCACCAGATGACTAGAAATATATTTAATGGTACCTCACTCAAATATTAATATTTTTCACAGAAAAATGCACTCAGACCCTCACTGTTTCTTCCTGTCCTTCCAGCTCTGACTGAGAGCCCGAATGGCCGTCCTCCCCCTTGAGGCCTTCCGGACCCGAGAGCTCTGCTTTAGTTCCGTCCTCCGCACCAGGAACCTTTCCCTGATAGACTGTCTTCTCCACAGGCAGGCAGCCACATCCAGACTTTGATGGGATCCCAGAGCCTCCAGCATCGCAGCCGGGAGCAGCAGCCATATGAGGGGAACATAAACAAAGTGACCATCCAGCAGTTCCAGTCGCCGTTGCCCATTCAGATCCCCTCCTCACAGGCCACACGGGGCCCGCAGCCTGGACGGTGCTTAATTCAGACGAAGGGGCAGCGGAGTATGGATGGGTACCCGGAGCAGGTGAGACGAGCGCGCAGATAGTGAATTCTGAGAAACTGTTTTTAATCCATGCTTTGCCTTCCTTTGTGAATGTGGTTCAGGATGCATGAAACCATCATCCTGCTGAATGGGAGGCAGCACGCTTTGTAGAAATTTTATCATCATTTTCAGTAGTAAAGGGCTACAACACGTGGAATTTAGAGTTGGCAAAGTGCCCTCTTCACATTATGAAACAAGGATGCACCCGCCTGAGTTCGCCCAAGCTCGCCTGTGCCTCCCTTCCCAACTCTAGTTTAGCCAGCCAGCATAGCTTCTGAGTTTCACAGAGTGGATCCAGGGTATTGATCAAGGCCTCTGGAGAGACTGACAGCACAAAAAGTGAGCTAGTATTTCCTCCCTGTTTGTTTTTTAAAGCCCTGTCTTCTGGTTATTGAACAGAACAGAGATTAAACTTTATGAAAAAACCACAAAGAACAGTTGGAAAAGGAATGTTTCTGAAATGTCCAAAAGCCACTGATAAATGTGGTGTGGCAGAAATCTAGCTGCCTTTCTGACCTATCAAAAATTAAGATTCTCTTTCCATTCTAGAATCTGTTTTTCTCTTTAGGACCAGAAAACAGAAAGGGATCTCATCTAGTGAGATATATTTTAAACTTAGGAAGTAAACTGTTGAGGTCTGAATATTTTCATAAAATGAATTTCTCTTATTTCCTTCTGTAGTTACGAAGCAAAGCTTCCGTGGCTTCACTAGCATCTTAGTGTAGCTTACAAGGGTTTCATTTACTATTGATTACTCAGATCTTTATACATCATCCTACCTTGTTGTATTTTCTAAATATATCTGTCAAGATTAACTTTATTCTTCAGTTTTTTCTTTATATTAAGAGCCGTTTATCATTTGAATCCCAGCTCTTTAAACTTGCTTCTGTTGCCAGGCGTGGTGGTTCATGCCTGTAAGCCCAGCACTCAGGAGGCAGAGGCAGGAAGATTGCCACGAGTTTAAGCCTAGCTTGGGCTACATAGTAAGTTCAGGGCTAGCCTGAACTACAAAGCAAGACCCTGTCTCAAAAAACTAAAACAAAACAAAACAAAGCCAAGCAAAACAAACACATTGCCTCTATTTCTTAAGACTCGTCTTGAAACTTAACTTCTATATTAATTATTCTCTGAATCTCAGATAATGTTTTCAATAGAATTCTCTTCCTCTCCTTCACTGATCGAGGCCAGAGGTGGAATTTAATGTACACAATACATACAAGCACCCTTAACCAGACAACAGTGTGAGGTCTTTAGAGCTCCAGAGACTATAAGAAGTTAATGAAATTTTAAAATTATGTATTACACTGAGAAGTTAAAAAGTGTATACCTACTCTCACACATAACATAACCTCAGCCTTGTCCTCTGAATTAGGTACTATATTCTTCTTAGTAGCAACATATTTTGTTTTGTTTTGTTTTTTCCTCCCAGAATCAAGAAATTAAGAATCCACTGAGGTCAATGCCCTGTTTTCATCTTCTTTGAATTCCAAGTTCAGTTTTAGCAAGCAGTTATTCTGAATACCCTAAATGCATAATTTGTATGAAATTTGACTAGAGAGTTGTTTGCACATGATTAGTCTGAAACACCACGATTCTCTAGAGAATGTATTTATATCAGCTTTCAAGGATGTTGCTTCCTAGTCCTGATAACATCGGCTGCTTTTCAAACTGAGAGAAGGAATAAGCATTCAGGGGCTGTGGACTTAGTTACATTTCCTTTTGCCTTAGGTTTCTCTGCTTTGATTTCAGGCTGAAACATTTTAGAAGGCTGTGATTAGAGCTTTGGCTGACTACAGAAGCCTAAAGGTCTCTAAACCACCGGTCTAGGTTCCAAAAGTATGCTCCTCCCACCACTCAGCTCTGAGTCCTGAGGCAGTTGGTTAAAGCTTCTTTCCCGTTCCAGTGTAACATCTGTCAACTGCTCAGCCCCCTGGAGCCAGCTCCTATTGGCCCATTACTATACACTTCTCTTCCCAGCTACGTCTTCAGTGACATCACCCCAGAAGGTGGATGCTGTGGAGAAATCACTTCATGAAAATAGACAAATGTGACAAGTCAGGGTATATCAACCAGCTGTTAAACATGCTTTAGCCTGTCACCTTCTGTTGCATGACTTTCTCATCTTTGCTTTTCCTAATTTCTTCACTTCTTCATTTAACCCTATATTCTTTTTTTTTTTTTTTTTTTTTTTTTTTTTTTTTTTTTTTTTTTTTTTTTTTTTTTTTTTTTTTTTTTTTTTTTTTTTTTGAGACAGGGTCTTGCTTTTTTGTAGTTCAGGTTGGCTCTGAGCTCATTATGTAGCCCCAGGTAAACCTCGAACTCACAGCGATCCTCCTGCCTCTGCCTCATGAGTGCTGGGATTACAGTCATGAGCCACCACGCCCAGCATTGTGGTATGTGGTTACGGGGGATCGACCTCAGGACCTTGTGCTTGCAAGGCACGTGTCAGAATCAGTGAGCTAAATCCCTGGCCCTAACCCTCTATTCTTCAAGCAAGCAAATACTAGGACTAGGTTTTCAAATGTGAAATTCTAGTTTTGTGTTTGCTTTTACTAGACATGTGTCCTGGCCCAATTATTAAGTCCTGAGGCTCTGTTTTTCTCCTTAAAATGGAAACATTAACACCTGCAAACATCATTTTACAAAGTGTTGAGAGTGATATACAGATTTACACACCCATGTGCACGCTTGCACACACCACACACACACACACACACACACACACAGTGTCAGTCTGCTACTGCAATTACAGAAAGAAAAAAGAAAAAACAGGAATATGAGATTTTGAGAAATAAAATTTTTGGAATGAGCTTAATGCTTATCAGTTCCAACATCCTAAGTTTACATATAGAGGAAAAACCTAAAAACATAAAAAGAGGCTTCAAGTGTCTTGGGAAACTCCACAGCATCTCTCCACTGTCCCTGTTTTCAATATTTTATTTCGTGCTCCTCCTGTCTTCTGCTTCGCAACACGACAGTTTCTGTCAGCTCTTGTAAAGCCACCTGGTACTAGGCTCCATTCATGAACCTTTAGAACAGATACCTTGGCCTTCTTCCCACACCCACTGACTTGCATCTGGCCCAGGTGAGGGGAACTCTTTAAACTTCACAGTTGATTCTGTTATGTAGTCATGTCTGCTTTAGATACTCAGTAGCTCAACAACTTTCCAGCCAATCATATTCTGTCGCTATTTAGCTGCTTATATAAACCGAATGTTTTTAAGGAAACCAGAAGCTTGGTTTTTCCTTATGGAGTTCTGTCCTCCACAGTCATAGATGTACAACATGCAGATCGCAGTGCAAAGGAGAAGGGAAAACGATAGCACGGAGCTTCCAACCTCCAAAACCTTCACGTGTATTAACTGGTTTAATCTGATCTAAAGAAATCTCAGGAATAAGAGCTCTTGGCTGAGTGATCGCACACTCCTCCTCTCACAGAGTACTAACGTGACTTCTTCCAGGTAGATTCTGCCTTCCAGGGCAGCTTGACCACACTTCTCCCGACCTCCGAGTACTAGCGTCCCCCAGTGCTCAGGCCTTGACTTCCTTCTCTTTCTGTGTGAGCGCAGATGACCTCCTTCGTCCCGTGCGGCGGGACTTTAACCCTGTCCCAGCCCAGGCCCGTCCCTGCGCTCCAGATGTCCCAGCGCTGAACGCTGCGGTAGGGCTGCTCAGCCTGCGTGGCCAGGGGACAGCGCGCACAGAAGGACCTGCCCCTGCCCTTGCTCCAACCACACCTGAGTCTGTCCCAGACTCCCCATTTCATGAATTCTGCTCACCTCATTGATAGGCTCAGAAGTCCTTGATTTCCCTTCCTGGCAGCGCACATCGACCCAGAGCAGTTCCTTCGGAGTACGTCCAGGCCCCTCCACCTTGTACCACCTGCACCACTGCCATCTTAGTTGGCATGACCCCATCTCTCTTTATTTCAAAAAAATTTTTCTTCCAGCTTATTTCCCTTTAATTTCCATATTTATCTTTTCAATATCATATCATTATGATGCTTAAAATGCTGCAGAGGCTTCCGAATCTCTGAATAAATTGCTTATCTTTATAATATGGTCTACTATCCTCCCAGCACTGTGAGGCCAAGTCAGAAACACAGCGCAGTGCTCTGCAGACCCTAGAGCATGACCTGCAGGACCCCTGTGACGTGCCAACCCATCCTGTCAGGAAAGGTCTCTATAATAAGACCCAATATTAAGGAAAGATCGACTAAGATCAGAAGTACCTAGAAACTGATTCAAGCCGACTCTGAAAGAAGCAGCCGTACCAATAGCAGACTGTTGCCTATATCTTCAGCCAGAAATGTCCTCCTTGGTAGTCGGGCTCCTAGAAGAAAAGGGAAATACTCATTCTCCTTAGATAAGCTAATTGCCAGAGCCCTAGACTCGGCCTTCTGCGGGAATGTGGCATGTTCTCTGCCATCCACGCGTGTTTCAGGCTGCTTCCCCCGGGAGACTCTCTCTCCTGTGTTTTATGGCTGCTCTGGGCCATGGCAGGCAGGTGGAACTCTTCGGTGAGAGGAATACTCTCTCTGACATGCTTTATGAGACCCAAAAGTCACACACAACCTATTAGCCAGACCTCAGTGTGCCCAGGAGTAGACTAGCTTCAGATCAGAATTTATGTTTGTTTGTCATATTTATAAAACCAAGGTGTCATCTTTATTATTTCTATTATTAAAAAATATACTGAGCCCGTTCTTCAAATACTGGGCACATATGAAACTTTTTCCTTAGATTTTTTTCAGTGCCTTCCAGATTTACAATAATATAAAATAGATATAGTCATTACTGTGAAAAAGAATAACTGAATCTTACTCTTGGCAATTTTGTGTGTGAATGAAATCTGTTGTATTTATTTCCTTTCCATTTTTATAGTGGCTCAGGAGGAGCTCAAACTGCACATATGTTTTACATGTAACAGAATAAGAAATATGCATATTGGAAAGATAGAACCAAATTTTAAACAATTTATTTAGAAATGCATACACAAAGGAAAAAATAAAAACATAAAAGAAAAGTGCAACAATGATATTAGTTGATTTCTGCTCATTTTCCAATTACTATAACAGAAGGAAAACTAATATATTGAATAAACCTTCTACCACATCAAGCTGTTATATGTTTATACCCATAGCCTGTGGGCTGTATGAACACATCATGTAACTTACGGTTTCTACCCCATGAGGAAAATTTTTAACAAATGTAGCTTATTTGAGGGAAAAAGTAGAATTAAATGTATCTTTAAAACAAAATATGAAAGAGTATCTTTATCTTTACATTAACCTATAATGTGCGAGCTATTCATTAATAGCTCTGCCATAAAAGTCATATTAGTGAATTTTTTTTCCCCATTTGTTGTAGGTGAACTGTGTCACAGTTAAAGATTTTTACTCTGGCTAAAATATGACAGTGAATTCTGAGTGGTGCCATTAAACAGAAAAGTCTAACTGATTTAAGTTTCAGTGACTCCAGTGTTTACTAATTACTTGGAATATCTCAGAGGCATTTATAAATATGACAATATTGATTAACAGAACCTTGAAAGTAAAAACAGGCTTTCAGGGGCCGAGTGTCACCCTGTCTGCCTCCCCTGCAGGCGGCACCTTTGCCACATCCTTTGTGCGTCTCCAGCTAGGATCGTGGAGAAGTCTGGACTTTTTAGCTTCCGGGCCTCACCCAGGCCTGGCTTTCCTCCCGGCAAATTCTTGCCCTCCAACCCTGTATCATTGCAGAGCTGCTGTCCCTTGTCCTGAGCCTCACTCCCGGCAGACCCGGCTGCTGAGGCCCACCGAGCTGTAGAGCAGTGGGCTCTGTGCCTGAGTCTCATTGGTGATTCGGGGCATGGGGACAGGTGGCACAGCCCAGACGTGAGAGCACCACTCCTGAGCAGCCTCAAAGTGCGTTTCCCATGCACCAACATGAACAAGGTCTGCATTGCTGACCTCTTTCTCTGAACTGCGCGTGATGCTCAGTTCCTTCCAAGACCCCTAATCCTGGCCCAGGACAGGCTGTCAGACTGCTCATGAGCATTCATTATTCCTACTCACACCCTCACTCTGGCAATAGCCCCTTCTCAAAGATACTATGCTTTTTAAACATGAACACTTAGGGGCCGGGGAGTTAGCTCAGTGGTTCCGGCGCCTATCTCGCAAGCGCAAGGACCCGGGTTCGATTCCCCGGTAACCACATAACAATACTGGGCGTGGAGACCCACACCCAGCAGCAACCAGTACCACATACCACAGTGCCGGGCGTGGTGGCTCACGCCTGTAATCCCAGCACTCGGGAGGCAGAG
>PVIR01038344.1:0-14609 GCA_004026965.1 Petromus typicus
AGCCAGTCTTCCCATTGTCCCCGCCCCCGCGCTCCCCTCCACTCACCGCCCTCCTCTGGGAGCCGCCCGCCCCGCTTGGCCCCTAGAAAGCCCTCACCCCTCTGCCCAGCTCGCACGCGCGCCCTCCCTCTCCGTGCACCGGTGCCACCCCCGGCCGGCCCAGCCCTGCCCGCCAGCGCCCTCCGCCACCTCCACCTCCATTCACCCCAGACACTCGGGTCCCGGCCCTTCATCGCACGTCCGCCCCCTTCCCCCAACCCTGAAATGGAGCCAGTCCCCACCCCCTCACCTCCGCCCTCCCCACAGGCCGGCCCCTTCCCCCACGCCCACCCCACCCCCCGCCGCCCGCAGCGTCACCGCCCGCCGGCCCCCGGAGGGGAAGGGGTGGCTCCCGGGCAGGGGCTCCCGACGCGTTTCGGGACGGGACGAATGGGGCGGGGACAGCGGGACCCGAGTGGAGAGTACCGGCGGGCACCCAGCCCAGGCCCCTGGCGCTCCGCTACTCACTGACAGCTGCAGCATCCGAGTGCATTTTCGGGCAGCTCACTCGCCGCCCGGGCCCCCGCGCTCGCCTCGCGGTCCCCCCACCGGCTCACCGCACCTCTGCTGGGAGCTAAAGAGCCGCCGCCGGGCACTCCGGGCCCGCCCATCTTGCCTTCTCCATTGGCTGGCCTTCGGTTGAGGGGCCGCCCCTCTTCGTTTCTCATTTGACGAAAGGAGTGCCGATAGTGCCGGCCTGAAGCGGGCGGCGAGGCCCCGCACCCCAATGTGCAATCCGATTGGGCTCAGAGTCTTGCCTCCTAACGCCCCTGGCGGAGGCCACGCTCTGAAGTAGCAGATTGGATGCGGCTACTGTCAGTCATCCCCGGGGGGCCAAAAGCGCGTGTAGGGGCGAGGCTGGGGAATTGGTCCACCTTGACCCTGAAGCCCCGCCCTGTGGCGGGCGGGATTGGTGGAGCTGGAGACCAACCGATGAAGATGGGTCGGTATCTGAAACAAAGCACGCGAAGTGTTGCCCCGGGAGCGAGGAGCGGACGCGCACTAGGGGCGGCTGGAATCCGTCTGCTCGGGGTTGGAAAGTCTGCGCAGCCGTCGCACCGCTCGTCCCGCACGCCTCTCAGCGGCTCTCTGCTGGAGCCCATGCTGCGCCAGCTTGGACTGGGACGTCTCTACCGGCGGCTTCCTACCGCAGGAATCTGGTAGAAAATTTCTCCTCTCCATTTCTGCCGATCTGGTGGGAAACCTATTCTGCTACCCCCACCAGCTACCCTCTCCCACTTCCGAAAGGCACTTCTTTGAGTTCCCTTTCGTTCCAGATGGCTGTGGAAAGGGCTTGAAAGGCTCGGAGCATTGTCTGCCTGACAAGGCTACGAGCCCCGAAAATGCGCAGCTTGTACGAAATCCAGGCCTGAGGTCCGCCCAGGCTGCGCTGGCACGTCGGCGAGTCCAGGAGCAGGGCGCCACCCACGAAAGCTGATCTGAAGAACCTAGGCCCCTGTCGCGAGGAAGAGGTCCAAAACGCGAAACTTGCTGTCATTTGGGAGAGAGGCTTCCAAATGAATTATTCTGCACCTTACATTTCCTAAATCAAATACTTGCACCATTTAATCAGTTCTGCCCTGGGTTTTGAATGCCTCACACCAACTCATCACACGCCACGCTATGAGAACGAAATGCTATTTTGAGATTTAGGGAGGAGCGCCCTCACCCCCACCGCAAGCACAGGCAACGCTCCCAAGGCCCTTCCCCAGAGACAGCCCGGGCATTCTGCAGATCCCACCGCCAAGAATGGGTGGCGGAATATGTAACAAAAAGATCCATCATTTTGATTTTAGATTTGTACATACAGTCGAGACTTCTGAGTTTGAGGTTCTGAAATTTAGGTTTCAAATCAGTACACAAATTTTATTCGAAAATCAAGAAATTTAGAAACACTGCACCAGACCAGCCAGCTCTTGTCACAGCACTATCCTTGTAATATGTTCTGACGCTTTTAATTCCCGATCTCTCTGTAATAAATCGCATTCTTAAAATTTTAGCAGCATTTATGAATAACTTCATCTAATCTTCAGAATTGTATATAAAATCTCTTCTCGAAGAACTTTAATAAAACATCCTTATTGGCCCCCTTTATCCTGTCAGGACCTCAAGCAGGCCCTGCAGAAATGGGCAGGCACCTTTGTGCTGAGACAGGAGAGTCCATAGCAGGCAGATCTAATAAAGTCTTTAATAAGTCTGTTATTATCCAATAAGAAAGCCTTACACTGAGGAGTCAGGCTGCTTCTGCATTTTTTACATCATTTGTGTTTTTAGTGTAATCTACACCTACAGAAAAAAGTACATGTATTTATACAATTTTTAAATCTTTCTTGTGTGTGATACTCGTGTTTGGGCTTTTTTATACTATTGACCATAGTGTTAAAAGAATTGAGACATATTCTTTTGCGCAGGAAAGGCTTCTTTCTACTTCTAAATTAAAATGAGCCCATAGTTAGATTTAGCTAGCCATGACTGACTTATTGGCAGCAAACTTTATAACTGTATACTGGTATATGAAGGACTTGCAACTGCTCTTTATCAGAACTTACTTATCACATACCTGGTGTACAGAAAATGTATATAGAATGCAGTCTTTGTTATTTCTCAACCTGTTTAGTTGAGTCACTACGATTTCAGGTAAAATAACGGAGATCTTTATAGAGATGAAGTAGAAGTAAGGACTCAGAGGCAAACCTCGGCCCACTGAGAATGACTGTCTCATATATTTTATTTTTTTTAGGTTTTTTTTTTTTTTTTTTTTTTTTTTTTTTTTTTTTTGAGACAGGGTCTCGCTTTTGTGGTTCAGGCTGGCCCTGAGCTCAGCCTCAAACTCACATCACAGTAATCCTCCTGCCTCTGCCTCCCAGTGCTGGGATTACAGGCGTGAGCCACCACGCCCGGCACTGTGGTATGTGGTACTGATTGCTGCTGAGTGTGGGTCTCCACACCCAGTATTGTATGTGACTACTGGGGATTGAATCCAGGCCCTTGCGCTTGCAAGACAGGTGCCGGAACCACTGAGCTAACTCCCTGGCCCCAGTCTCATATATTTTAGAAATAATAAAACAGGTACAGTCAAATTGCCACAAAATGTTCTGCAAGTATTACCCAGTCATTTTAATTATGTGCACAATTATATACTTATGAAGTCAGGTAGCTTGTTATATATTTATTTTTTCAATTCCTTGGAACTTAATACAGTGCCTTCAAATAACAGGTCCTGGTGAATTGTCCTTAAAAGTGAACTAAATTGACTATTGCATGTCGACTAACATGCAGTATTATATCTGGAAAGGATGTTACAGATTATCGAATCCAACTTCCTCATTTTAAGAATATGAAACTTGAGGTTCAAAATAGGTAAAATGTCTAATCCAAGTCACATGACAGTTACTAACAAAGCAAGACTTAAAAACTCAAGTTTCCCAATTCATAAGTCAAGTCTATTTTCCAGTGTTTCACAGTGCGATAACAAAGCTTCAGATTCTAGAGGTAAATAATCTCCACCCCTTTCTACTTGAAAATATATAAATCTTGTCCACATTCTAGGCCTTGCATTTCGAATATTGCCTTTTTAATGAAATTAGATTGTACAAAATATAGTATACTACAAAAGTTTAGTATTTTTTTCTTATCTCTGTGGGAATGGTTACTGAGATAATAAAGTGTACGTCTGTGCCTTGATAGTCATATCCTGGGGGAGAAGGGTTAATAATTGAGCACCTTGAGACTGGGGTAGGTGGACCCTTCGGGATTCAGCTATGCCACTTCATTTCAATTGGATACTAGTTTTAACATAATATTAAAGCAAGTTACCCTGTGTTTTCATAGGAATTTTTTCTCTTTTATGAGTTGTACCATAGCAATTTTAATTAGATATATTTTCCAATACCCTTAGACTTGACTGAAATTTGACAGAGAGAAGTCTAATAAAAGGACAGCAGAGCTCTTCAGTCAGATTTTAAACTGACTGTCAGTTCCACAAATAGCAAGACATAGCACCCTTTCTGAGCGTGGGGTGTCTGAGGTACAGAATGAGAAATGGCGTAGCTTTCAGGATTGAAATACAGAATACATGCACAAAGGAATTAAGGGAGCCTTCAGTCATCGTGAGTGAATGTGAAAGGTCTCCAGTTATAAAGTCAGGCAAAGTCTATATCATTTCCAGGATACAGAGATGAAAACCAGAGGCAAAATGTTATCTACAGAGGGATACATGAATTTGTGTTCCAAAGGATGACAACATTTTAAAAATGCTTCCCATGTGATAAACAGATCCTACTAATGCTTCCCTTATATGCCATACAATACTTCAATAAAGTACGAATGTTATGCCCAATTTACAGATAAGTTCACTGAGGCTTAGAGAATGTCAGGAACGTGCCACATTAATAAGTACAAGAGTCTCTAAGTAGCCAGATTTCCTATGCTAGACTTCCACTTCCTTCTGTTTTTAATCAGGTTAATGTATGCCCTCATAACTCAGAGATTTACTGATAAGGATACAATAAAATGGGGGTGAGTGTGCTTTGAAAAGATGGTAAGACCAGGCCTGAGAACCGTGGTTGACGACGAGCCCCTCAGGTGCTTTTGTAGGCAACTATCTCTATAATGGAAACCACGAGTCGGAAAGTTGACTTCCAACTCTTTATTTCATTCTTAATTCAGCAGCAATTGTCCATGGCATATTCTTAGTGAGATCGTTTATCCAGGGTAGGTAATGAGGCTCTGCTGGGGGAGTAATTTCTCTACGTGGATAATTTCTCTGTGAAGGGAAAGTCTCTTCAGTCTTTCTTGGATGAAATTTCTAACCAATGAGGCCTATGTTTTAGGGGGACCAGTCCATCTTTCAGTTTTAATAACAAAGACTATCACTAACATATGTTGTTTTTCACGTATTCACAGAACAGACTTGCAAATATCCACTTGGCAGATGCTACGAGATAAAAATGTTGGTCTCACTTGTCAGTACCTTTGTATAGACAGGTTCCAAGATCGGATGAACAGAGACAAAGGTAGATATTTTCTTCATTGCACCTGGAGGACGCCCTTTCCTCCCCCAGGACTGAGAAGCTAGCTGGAAGAGCGGCACTGTTTGCTATTCATCACCCTTCACTTAACTTTTCCTTCCCTTTGCCTTTGCCTACCAATCAGACAGCTGAAATTTAAACACAACCAAGTGACATTTTTTTACAGTTGGTACAGCGAACTTGATAGAATTGGTACATTCCTACAATGTTGACTCACAACCCACAAAAATGAGACTCTCGGGTTTTTTCACCAGACTCTATTGGGGTGATAATGGATCCCCCCCAAATAAAAAGTGTTACAGATAGAATTGGCAAGAGCCTTCTGGAACCAACTCTTCACTGGACACATTTTAGCCAGAGAGACATGTTTGCCATCTTTTCATAGTGAAAATGATAGGCTCTGCCTCAGAGAGATGCTGTAAACATTGATGAATGAGGAGCCAGGGTTTAGCTCAATGGTTTCAGCGCCTGCCTTGCAAGTGCAAGGACCCAGGTTGGATCCCAGTAAGTACATACAGGGTGTGGAGACTCACGCCCACCAGCAATCAGCACCACATACCACAGTGCCAGGCGTGGTAGCTCACGCCTGTAATCCCAGCACTCGGGAGGCAGAGGCAGGAGGATTGCTGTGAGTTTGAAGCTCACCTGGGCTATATAGTGAGCTCAGGGGCCGCCTGAACTACAAAGTGAGACTCTGTCTCAAAAAAAAAAAGAAATTGATGAATGAATCCAAGTAAACCACTTAGAGATGTGAGGCAGAAGGACAGTTAATGGCCCAAAAACAAAGCTGTCATGGTGTCACTGAGACACAATAATACCACCACATCTCCAGATAAACCCTCTCCCCACAGCCTCCAGCTTGTTAACCCAAATCGTTCTTTTCCTCTTAGCTGGTTCCCGGTGCAACCGTCACTCTGTTTTATTACTTGACTTCCTTCCTCCCTGGAATCTCCAGTTTACCGTGAACGCCGCGTTAGGATGCAGACGCATCCCTCTTCAGGACGTGCCACTGATGTGAAAGCAGCCTCGTTTGAAGCTGAAATGTGAGACTTTGCCCAGGGAAGAAAAAACTGCACCTGATATTAATGCCACATCATTCAAACTGTTTGAAAACTAGCTTAACCATGATCGATACTGGGAGTTCAGACCAGTATGGGAAATTCTTGTGAATATAGAAAGACAATGTCTTAAAAAGGTAAACAGATTGCAGTCAGTTTTGGAGGATTCTACATGAATACATATATATCGTGTTTCCACAGTGAATAATTGCTCTCCCTTGTTCTCTGAGTTACTGTTACCCTTTCGGGAACCCAGGCACTGGTGAAAGACATTTGTCATCTGCTATGCCAAAGGTAAGGGCAAATGTCTAAGTGGTACCTTTCAATCAGTCTGGATTAAGACTCAACCCGTGCCACTGACAACCACTGAATGAGGCATTAAACTTGTCTGGACCTCAGTTCCTTCATCTTTAAAAACAGGAATTATATCCTCAAGGGATGAATACGATCTAAACAAGATAAAATATGTAAGATCATTTAGAAGAGTACAGAGAACAGGTAGGAGCATGAGCTCCGGCAAGGTGACGGCTTCATGTGCGTCACCTGTGAGATACAGCTGGATCATGTTCCTGCTTAGGGACAATCATAAGTCAAAAACGAGGTCTGTTCTTTTAAATTTTCTAGTTCTACCTCCTTTATAAAGCAGCCATCTTAGGGATACTAAGCTAAGAATTTTCTAATTCTCCTTAGATTTGACATCATTGCTTCAGTTTTAATTTCACTCAGCAGTGAATTTATTTTTTGCTTCTCCTGGCTGTGAAGGAAATTTCATTTTGTTTAAAAACTCTTTCTAACTTGCAGGTTGCCTTGACACATAACTATCAAGATAGCATTAATAAGCATTTTTCATAATCTTTATCTCAGGCCCAGGCACAGGATGTTTAAACTGACTCTTTTCCTTTTTACCCAGGGCCTTTTGCTTTATGGAAATCACACCTGCCTAGGGAATTAACAGTATTTGAATAAAAATGTATTCATTCATTACCAAATGTTCTTCTCCGAATCGGGTATTTTCACCTTATTGCATGTTGAGCTAATCAAGTCCTAATGATGCTGCATTTAATTCAATCTCAGAAGGTATAATTTTCCAATTGAATCTAAACAATGCATGACCTTTATGGTGACTTCCATAAATATGGAATTACTGCAATTACTCCAGCTCGCAGGGGATAGACAGAAAGAATAACCATTTTACTTGGACAATAGCTTCTGTGTGCTGCCAGGCTCCTCACTCCTCCTCCCCTTCTCCAGCCTGCTTCCACGAATACAATGTCTTTTTAACATCCCTCTCAGGGCAGTACAGGAGACCCTATCCATCTCCAGACATTGGTGGCTGCCCAGCAGCCAAGCATCTCATTATCTCAAAGTGAAGCATTCTGGGAGAATGGATGGAGGGGGCAGACAGCGATAGGAAGGGAGAGAGAAAGAGAGGAACTGTGGAAAATCCGTGCTCACTTCCTTGGTAAAGATAACACACTGTGGAAGTAAGAACTTCCTGCTTTAGAAAGGAAAGGCGTGTGAGAAATAAAACACCTGTGACTAAGCAGATTCCAGTTCCTACAACCTGGGTACAGCTGCCTCAGACACCTCACGCCTCCCGCAGTCATCTCTGGGCCCCCATGGAAGTTACCGCGGAAGCCATGTTGGTGAAGAGGAAAGCAGTAAATTCAAGCATTTAAGAAAAATAAATAGTTCCAAAACCAAGAAAGAATTTGTAGACATGTACAGATGTAAACATGCACAAACATCATACACACACATCACTAGTTTATTAACTGAAAAATATTTCCTTCCAACTAACTTGAACATTTAACCTTTTACTCTGTCACTCTGCCTTTAGCCAAGACATTGAAGCAAATACCATTAATATCGAAGGGTCACAGACCACTCAAGAATCACTGAAATGATAATTCTCTACGGAAGGCCTGAAACACATCCGTGCTCATCCCAGCATGCCCTACATTTAGAATTTATAGATCAGACATTCATTGGAGTTAACAAGTATTTCCTTTTTCAAATGCAGGGGCTTTAGGCAATAGTCAGTAGCTCTCAGTGATTTTGTTAGTGGGAGATTAGTTCTACTCTGTTAGCTCTCCTCCCGAGTCAAAGACATCTGAGCCTGGGCTCAGATAATGGGAATTTGGTGGAGGGGCTGGTGGGTGAGGTGCGCAGATTCAGACTGGTGAGCAGTGTCGGAGCAGGGAAAGCCACGCTCGGGTGCAGGACAGGGCATACTGCACGTGGAATGAGAGAAAAGACGTGCTCTTTGGAAAGAAGATCCCAAGAATAAACTTTGTTTCTTCTTACAATTTCCTCACTTACTCCTGGTCAAAACTGTTTCTATAGCAGCGATTCTACCCCTACCCTGGCCTCTGAGCCCCCCTAGAGCCGCCCTTTGCCCTGCTTCTCATACACCAGTTTCCTCCTCTTGCCCCTGACCCTGGGCCCTACTAAGCATCTTTCTTTTGTTTTAATTAAGTTCATTGGTACATTTTAGGCGTACATTATGATCACAGTCATTACTGGGAATCTGTACCTGTGCATGACACATCTTGGTTCTTATTTTTCCCCATTCCCCTGACCTCCCTTCAACCCCTCCCCACTCCCTATTTACAGAAGCTGTTTCCATTTTTTGATCAGTGTCTTAAGCCCCAGAAATGGCAGCTCCTCCTGCACTGTAGGTCTCCCAGCCATCCCGTCCCACTCCCCCCACCCCACCCCGGCTCACCATCTGCTCAGTGATCCTGCAAGTCCAGCCATGAGTCCACAGCTGCCTGTCTTTTATTCTCCATCCTTCCACTACACAACCACTTTTTCTGGTTTGGAAACTTTCTCACCACAACCTTAAGCTATTCAAAACCTGCAGTCACATTTCATAACTAGATTTGGGAAGGATTTTGGATCCATAGATAGTAGATTAGGGGGTAGTATATCACCAAACATTTAAGCACTGCTCACTTTGGGCCCAGTATTGTTCTGGGTATTCACATTAATTCATTTAATCCTCCTAACAATCCCAAAAGATATTTTTATATAGCCCTCCCCCCTTTTTTAAGTTTTTTTGAGACAGGGTCTCATTTTATAATTCAGGCTGGTCCTGAACTCAGCCTCCAACTCAGCAATCCTCCTGCCTCTGCCTCCTGAGTGCTGGGATTACAGGCATGAGCCACTACACTCGGCATTGTGGTATGTGATACTAACTGTTGGTGGGCATGAGTCACCACAGCCGGCATTGTTGTGTGTAGTACTGAGGATGAAACTCAGGACCTTGCGCTTGCAAGGCAGGTGCTGGAACCAGTGAGCTAAATCTCCAGCCCTATGTAGCCCATTTTACAAGTGAAGAGAGATTGAAGCCCAGAAAGAAAAATTAGCTTGCCCAAAGCACACAGTGGTTGGTATGGAACTAGGAGACTTAAACACAAGCAGGCTGGATTCAAATCTGTATTTTCAGTCACTGTGTTATATTTCTTCTTTGTATAGCATTTTACTCCCATTCCCCTTCCCAAGACAAACTCCAAGTCCTTTGAGTCCTGAAACATGTCTGTTTTTCTAGCCCCAGGAGCAGTCACACTTAGCGTGGGCAAATCTACTCATATGCCATTTGCCCATGACTGGTGGTGATATGAGTTACTGTGTCCCCTCTTCCAGAGGATGGACCTTTATTCTCTTCTTGTTGTCTAAGCAATGAGAGAAGTAAATTTCTTCTGCAAGATTAATTAGTCCACCACCCTTAATCTCAGGCTCAGGCAAGGTTTCTGGACACAACAAAATGTAGACAAAGTTTCTGCCAAAGTGGAACACACATGGTCTGCAATGCAGTCCTTTCCAACAGCCTGGCTTTACATTTCTATCAGCCTGCTGGTCTTCAGAACTTTGAATCTATCAAAAGTACAATTTACAGTCCTCCAGGCTGGTTCTTCATCTCCAAATGCATCTCCAAATCTTCCAAACAAGACATTCCAAAGGCTCAGAAACCACATGGTCAGGTATAGTCAAGCAATGGGCCCATTCCCAGGACCAAAACTCTGTTTTAATTACTTTTCTCATTGCTAGATAAAATGCCCAAGGTCAAAGAAGGAAAGGGTTTCCCCCTTTCCTCTCACTGTCGGCAGAGGGTTCAGTCTATAGTCAACTGCTCCAAGCAGGACAGCATCACAGAGGAGGAATAGGCCGTGGCCAAGCAGGGCAGGCCAAAGGCAGCAGAGCAGCTTCTCTCTGCCCCTTTCTATTCCATCCGGGCTACCTGCCTTTCTGGTGATGCCATCCATGCTCAGATGGCCCACCCTAAATCCCTGCGTCACACCCCAATCCCAGCCCCATACACCCTAATCCAGCCACCTTCAGAACTCCCCAGCTATGATGGCATGCAGTTTTGGAGGGACAGCTAGATACAAGCTGTACCCCTTGTTAGGTAAATCAGAGGATCTAAATGCCAGACCAGACGTCGAGGTGTGTGAGAGTGGGGCCCAGAGTAGCAGAATGCTACAACAATATGATTTAAAGAATTGCTTCTGCTGAGGATGTAGCTCAGTGGCAACAGACTTGCCTGGCAAGTGCAAGGTCCTGAGTTCAATCCCTAGTACCAAATAAATAAATAAATAGAAAAAGAAATAAAAAATTGCTTCTGTGTACAAGTAGAAGTGCACCTCTTGCTCTCATCTTCCCGCACTCTCACGGAGCCTTCCCTGCTCCCCAGGTCCTTGCTCCTGGTACTCCGGGCTCCTTCCTGTAACTTTGGATGCATGGCTGTCTTGAATAGGCTACTCTCATGTTCAAGCCCTCCTTAGTAAGTAAAACAAACCTATTTGTTCTCTACCCATACTGATAGGCTCTAGAAGACCAACACGAGCCGAAAGAGTATTCTCGAGGAAAGCCACGGAGGGGAGCCCGAAGGATTGCAAGGGGAACTGACAGGTGCCAAGACTGTTGTACCTGGGAAGGGTTTCGAGCCAGCTGTGCATGAAAGAGCCTGCTTAGCATCACTGATAGGCACACTTCCTCCTTCCCAGCATCTGTGTTCCCTTGCTATGGGTTGGTCTAGAATGTCCCCCAGTTCCTGTGTAATAAAGGCTTGGCCTCCTCCAAGACCTGGAACTTCCTTTGCTCTTAGTTATCTCAGGTATTTTGTTTACAGTAACAGAAAGCTGACTCTACTTGACTACAGCACACAACACCTCCTCTCACATCCCTAGCACAAACTACAAACCTCAAGCTGATCTGGCCTTGGTTCATTTGCCCTAGAGATGTGTGTATTTGGGATGTATTTCAATTAACTTGCCATGGTCACAATTTACCTGTCATGCGTCTCATCCTCTCAGATCCTTGTGAATGATTGACTTGTTGGTCTTGGATCAGCTAATTCAGGGAAAAATAGAAATGAGTTAAAATGTCACGCCTTACGAAGATATACACATCAGAGCTTTAAAAAGACTAACCAATGGCTCAACATCAATCAGCACCCAACCCCTACGCTACAACTCCCCTCCCTCCAAGGTCCCCCTCCTGCCCGTCTCCACGTACAACTCAGGCTCACCTCCATTAAGCCTTCCTTGACCGAAGCTGCCCACAGTCATGTCTCTCTACGCCTTCTCTCTAGCGCTAGAACAGAACTTGGCAGCAGAATCAGAACCACAATAAAAGGAAATGGAATGTTGGCTGGACCCTCCCAAAGGTGAGCTCAGCGCATTCCTTCAACTCACAGGTGAGGAAACACAGACACAGAAGTAACCAGCTCCTAGCATGCTGACAGCGCGCTAGAGGATCCGAGGAGTTGCTTGTGGTTAGACGCCATCATTTACTGGGAAGGACCTCTTCTTCACTTGGGGAACTGCTTCTTGCTCATTTATCAGTTCAATGACATAGTGGGAATTGCCAACCAGAGAGCTCAGGGGATCTCAGCTAGGCCAATTAGCATTCTTGCCTAGGATTTTAGAAACTAAAATTAAAGAGAAGCAACCTCTGTCTGTGGGTTCATAGCTGCCAGTAACCATGGCTCCCACCTCGCAGAAAAAGCAGTCTTGGAGAAATAGGTAATGAAACCACTCATTTGCATCCTCATTTATTCACTCGTTTGTTCGTTCATTCATTCATTCATGATACAGCCATTGTTAACTGAGGTCCTTCGATGTGTCAGATACCCCACTCGGCTCTAGGAATAACACACTGAGCCAGTGCAGTCCCAGTTTCTGTCCTTGTGAGGATTATGAGCTTTGCAGGGGAGACATTGTTTAAATCACATAAGCAAAATAAAGCTGCCATTTAAAAAGCAATGAGAAGGAAAGGTATCCAGTTTTTCAGAGAGCATTCAGGAAAGGATAACAGAGGCTTAGCTGCTATGTTCGGTTGAACAGTTTGTGCACTGCATAAAAGATCACAAAGTAAGACAGGTAAGTGGCCTGCAATCCCTCTTGGACTCTGCTCACCATGCCCTGAGTCCTGATGTGATGCTGTGTTTACCCAGAGGAAGGGTCACCATGCTCTTCATATACTGACTTTGTTCTTCCAAACAGGTCACCTTCCCCTAATTTTCCCTGAACTCTTAAATAGCCAAGACTCTGGCTTTGACCCAGTCAAGAAGATGGCGGGGGGGGGGGTGGTTTCCTCCCTGTGGAGATGACTTGAGTCACTGGGATAAAACGCAGTAGTTAAACCCAGGGGGAAAGAAGAGCTTCCCAGATGCAGGAGGCAACCATGCAATGGCCTTGTGTCAAAGGCTTTTTTCTCCCCGGTTCCAGTTGTTCCTAAGGCCTGGCTGATCTCTTGTTTTTCCAGCTGAGCTTAGATTTCTGCGACCTGCAGCCAGAAGAATCTAGTTCATACAGCACAGCTTATCTGGCTCTCTTTCCTTCCTCACCCAACAGGCCTCCATTATCTCATCCAACTCTGTCTTCCATGTGGTTTCCATGGAAACATCTATGTTGCGTGATCTACTCATTTTCAATGCAAGAGCTGTCTTTGATGATTTAGCACAGTTTCCAGAAGATACTAGAAACTCAAAAAACATCCCATGAATTGACTAACACTTTACTAGCTGTCATTTTCTCACCATTTCCAGATGAAGTAATGAAATTTTGAGGGGCAAGTGCTCAACATTTTTGTCACCCGCCCAATTCACACCTGGTTTTCCACTGGCCCTACACAGATGAGGTCTTGGGCTCTGAGCTGCCTCGAATTTGGTGATGAGTAGCTAGTAGGGTTGATTTCTAAGGGAGAGAGTTCCACTTTTATTCTGCCTAGCACACAGAGAGCCAGTGGGCTGTCTTTGAGATGAGGCACTGTATGTAGATCTACAGATCTACCACCAGTTTTCACTCTGTGTTTAGTAAAGTCCTGGCTGGGGTGTCAGGCAGCCTGAAATCCTCTGTAGGTTTGTCAGCTTGGAGAAGTTTATTTGCCCATTGGTCTTTGTATTATTCCCAAATTAAAGGGAATCAATCCTCAAGGCATATCCTTTCTCTCCAACTCCAGGGCCAGAAGCATTCAGCTTCGTGCTGCATCTCTCTCTCCTCCTGCTGCTCTGCTGCTTTCTCTAAGGAGTGGGAATTTGAAGCCTCAAAAGATTCCTGTCCCTTTTCAATAATTCAGATTTTATTGGCCTGAGACCTAGACTATCCTATGGAATCCACTAAATAAAATCAACATCTAGGAATAAAAATCATAAGATTTGGTCACTTTTCTTCACTGTAACTCAGATGATAATGGTTTCCAGAAACTATGGCATTCTCTCTATAGTCCGTCATATAAGAGGAGAAACAAGACAGTGGTCTGATCATATTCTGTCCATTCTCTTCACCAACACTCCAGAACTAGTCAATCTCTTGAAATCAGGTGGGAGAGTTGCAAAAAAATTTTCACATGCAGATTTTGGAATGAAGCAGTTGACATTTGAGCCTTAGTTCTTCCCTTTACTATAGATACATGTTTTGACCCCCCTACAAAATTTCTTTATGTTTCAAGTAGGCATAGGTACTCTCTTAGTCCATTTCTGGTGCTGTAACAAAATACCATAGACTGGGTAGTTTGTAAAGAACGGGAGCAAATTTTTGCAGTTCTGGAGCCTGAGAAGTCCAAGATCAAGGGAACAGTGCTCAGTGTCTGGAAAGAGCCTTTTTACTGCTTCCCTACATGCAGAATGAGTAAAAAGACCAAAAAAAAAAAAATCTGGCTGGGTCCCTGAAGTCCTTTTATGAGGCCCTAATCCCATTATTGGTGCCCGGCCTTCATGACCACCTCTTAATACTACCATATTCAAGAGGGGAGGATTTCAGTGTATGAATATTGGGGGGATGCATACATTTAAACCTTAGCTGGCACAATAGTACCACCAACCTCACAGGATGGTGATAGGACTGAAACAGATGACATACTAACGGTAGGTAGAGTAATGGTTTCTAAGGATATTCATATCCCAATCCTCAGAACATCTGAACCCTACACGGCAAAAGGGACTTTGTACAGATGAATAAGTAAAGGACTTCAAGAC
>PVIR01038345.1:0-14603 GCA_004026965.1 Petromus typicus
GGGGAATCGAACCCTGGTCCTTGCGCTTGCAAGACAGGCGCCGGAACCACTGAGCTAACTCCCCGGCCCATGAGTTTTTTACTAACCAGTCAGGAACAACCTGATTCCACACAGAACAATGAACCTCTGTGGAAACGGAATTTCAAATTAACTTCAAATAATCACTCATAGAGTTTGTTTAAAGACTCATTCATCCATGGATATGCATGAGTACAAGACACTCAGGTGAAAACAAGATAAGTCAAGGTGAGCCAGACAAGGCAAAGGCTATGCCGTCATACAGAGAAAATCAATACATCCATTTTCATAACTTTTGGGCTCAGCGTTGGTGGTTAGAGAATTACTCCATGTGATGCCATTGAACAATGAAGAAAAAGTCATCACTGGAGTTGTAACTTGAAGAAAAAGGCAAGGAGACAAGGAGAGCGATAAAGAAAACAAAGGAAAACTAATTCTAAAACCAAATAATACTGAAGAAAAAAAAGAACCATAAAGTTCTTACACAATGACAAATGTAGGTTTTAAGGGCTGCAAGAGCTAGAATGGATTCTAAAATAGTCAAGGAGGGAGGCAAAAGAATTTTAGAGAAAAATGTTCTTCTCACTAGTTATTTTAATTCTTTCCCGTGAAAACTCGCTGTCGCTAAAGAGAAAGCGCAACACCTACTTGCTGAGAAACAGCATGCTGAACTGAGTGGGTTACATTGGAGAATAACCAGTGAGGCTTGTTTTTAGGACAAGTCCAGAGCATTTAAAACACGTTGCCTAATAAAATACCCATCATCGCTGTTGGTGACCGTCATCGTCAGAAGTGACTCCCATGGGCTAGTCAAGAGAGAACAGCTGGGATGAGACTTAAGAAGTTCTATAGCCCCGCAGAGTTGTTCACAGTGGACCTACTGGTTGTGCAGAAACACAGTTCCGTTACAGCATGATTGCAGAGAGATCCTGCAGATCCTGCAGATCCATGTCACAAAACAGCCGGCGTAACATCACCAGTAAGGGCTCCAATGAACTTCACCTTCCCTAGATACACACGTGAGAATACAAAATCATGTCCTTGATGCTCCATCAAAATATTCAGTCTTCATACCACGCTAAGAAATAAATGTTCAAATAATAAAAGGCAAAGGCAGACTAAGGAAATATGTCTAATTTAAAAATGAAGAGAAAGTAAGTGCATCACATGATAGTATATTAGATTGGAGCCTAGTCTACATAAAGTGCATGAATGATTAAATTGTCAAAATTCAAATGATAACAGATTAGGTCATTTTTGGATAAATAATGATTTCCAGATTTCTGTGATTACATTGTGCTTATGAAAAGTGTTGCTGTTTTCTAAGAAATTATTTGTGAGGTAGATAAACATGTTCATATA
This sequence comes from Petromus typicus, assembly GCA_004026965.1. Taxonomy (NCBI): domain Eukaryota; kingdom Metazoa; phylum Chordata; class Mammalia; order Rodentia; family Petromuridae; genus Petromus; species Petromus typicus. The sequence goes on from PVIR01038345.1 coordinate 1,381, forward strand.
CATATATTTATATATGCATATATATATGCATATGTATGCATATATATATGTATATATGGAATTTTGTAGAATATATATTCATGTGTCCATATTTGGGGAAACTGGTAGTTGAAATACATAAAGTGTATGTCTTTGTATGTCTGCAATTCTTTCAAAATAATAGTTTTTTGTTTTTTTGTTTTTTTTAAAGTCACCCAAACTGATGGTACTCAGGAGCTGTTGGTTGATTCGGATAGATCTGTACCTTTAGATCTGCTGTAGTTTAGTAATTTGTCTCACTGGTGGATTTGCTCCCAGGAAACCCCAAAATATACTTCTGTCACTAGCATTTCACAATGTCTTGTTGGTAATAGTTCACATGTTTTCGTTCCTACAAAATTCCACTCTGGTTATTGATTTCATTAGCATTTTCTTAAGTGCAAAATAAAATGGGCTTATCCAGATGAAAGCATTCACCAGACATTTTTTATCTGTTTCATCTGGAAGTCTCAAAGTATCAACTCTATTTGCAGAGGGAAAAATGACGAGTTCTAACATGTCTCAGAATAAAGGTCTAAAGGAAAATTTCTTGCAATTTTAGCAAAATATCATAATCCTCCATAGAATGTCTTCTGAAAAGTCAAATAATTTGTAATAGATATGCCAGGACACCCCATGTATTATTCTATGCTCCTGGCCATGTCAGATTAACAGAGAACATTTTTAACTTAAACAGTCAACAAATTGACTGGCTATGGACCAGATGGATCTTTTAAAAATTGCCACTCTGAGGCATATACTGTAAGCTCTAGTGCTGAAGTTCCATTCAGAGTCAAGACTTGAAAATTTACCTCAGTAAACCTAATAAAGTTAAGAAGAAACAGAGACTATGAATCATATGGAGACATCAAATCCCCCAAATGCAGACTCAGGAAATAGAACTGAGGGCAAATGAAGGAAGCAGGCTCAGAGCAGGCTGTTCATATCCTGATCATCTTCTAAGTTCTACTTCCACATGATGCAGACAGAGGTCTTCCTTTTATGAACTTCACAATTGTAGATTTTCTATTTGAGCAGTCTTCATATATTTTTTAGAGAGGCATTTTAATTTCCATTCTCATTGGTTAGGGCTAGTTTCTGAGGAAGTCACCAGCAAATGGCTAGAGAGAAATAGAACAAAGAAGAAAATATAACAGTCAGTTTACATTGTCTTCACATAAAAGGCATTTGTATAGTATTAAATAGGGAAAATAGAGTTAGAATGTTTGGCTTATGATCCTTGTTCTTTCACTTGTCAGCTAAGTGTTTTGAAGTAATACTTTCTTTTTTATTTTTAAATTGATTTTATTAGTACATTTTATACATACATTATGAGCACATTCAACATCGAGAATTTGTACATGTACATGAGACACCTTGATTCTCACTTTTCCCTAATCCCTTGCCCTTCTTACCACCCTATAAGGCTTTGTTTCTTTTTTTCTCTTTTACTATCAAGTTTTTTCTTTCCCTTCTTTGCTTTCCCCTACCCACCCTTTCCCTTTCCCTTTTGCACATTGGTACCTGTTTTTCTGTACATAAGGATCTTATTCGTTGTAGGGAGTTGGTAGAGGCATAAAACATATCTTTATTCATTTATGTCTCCTTCCTCTCTTCATCAGCTTCATCTTTCTTTTTACCCCTTCCTTCCTCTCACTCCATCTCTTTACCTCCTTCCCATTTGAGAAAGATCTATCTCCATACTTCTTCTTGTACAACTTATCTTTCCTTATTTATCCATGAATGGGTAAACAAATTGCATTTATACCCAATGGAGCAATACTCTGCCACAAATAAGGAAAAAGTTGAGTCATTTGTAGAAAAATGGAGGCATCCTGAGACCATAATGTCAAGTGAAATAAATCAAATGTATAAACTTAAAACAGGGCCGTGGATTTAGCTCAGTGGTTCAGGCGCTTGTCTTGCAAGCTCAAGGACCCAGGTTCGATCCTTGGTAACCACATACAATACTGGGCGTGGAGACTCACACCCAGCAGCAACCAGTGCCATATACCACAGTGCTGGGTGTGGTGGCTCATGCCTGTATCCCAGCACTCGGGAGGCAGAGGCAGGTGGATTGCTGTGATGTGAGTTTGAGGCTGAGCTCAGGGCCAGCCTGAACTACAAAGCGAGACCCTGTCTCAAAAAAACAAACAAACAAATAAACTTAAAACAAAATGGCTCCTCTCATATGGGAAACAGAATAGATAATACTGTAGACTTTTTAAAAGTCTGGGAACTTATGAGGCTAAGGAAGAAAGAGTGTGAGTTTGAAACTAAACTGGGTCACATCATGAGTTCAAAGCCAATCTCAGTTACAGAGCAATAATCTGCAGCAAAACAATAAAGGAATACTAATTTCTCTTTTTAAAAAATTGGAGAAAAATTATATGTATATTACTAAGACCACAAGAACAAAATAATAATATACTGGGCAGTATTTTGAAGGGCCTGTTATATTCTAAAGCCATCTAATTGATAGAAGAAGATTATGTTTTGGGTCTTACAACTATTTACTCCACTGTGCACCTAAATTCGCTCCTATACAATGAAGTCTTGGTCACCACATGTGGTGCTATTGGAAGATGAGATGACTTTTAGGTCAAGGGACCTGATGGGAGAAAGTTAGGTTAATGGGAGTGGATCATATTCTTGAAAGGCAGGTTGGGCTCCTTGACCATGGTGGCCTGTGATGTTTCCCAGATGCTGTGAGATGAATAAATTTCCTCTACTGTCGTGATGTTTTACTTCTCCACATGGCTTAGAGCAACTGGGCGAAGTAACCGTGGATCAAAACCTCTGAGCCTGTGAGTCAAAGTTGACTAATCGCAGGCTTTTAAACAGGACAGTAAACTTCTAACTAGCACGGGTGCTGAAAACTTTCCTTTAGGTCCAAACAATTCCAAACATTGGTGACATCTGTGATTTGACTAGTTTTGACCTGACAGTGAACTCTGAGTTTATAATTTTTTAAAACTCAGAAATGCAGCTTTAACAATCATAAGGAAAGTTGGTTGATTTTAGAAAAAATAGTAATAAAGAATAATCTTTGCTGGGAAAACAAGAAGCACATGATTAGTAGATGCTCCATGTTTTTATTAGTTTCTAATTCATAGGTGTTGCTCCATCAGAAGAGGCATGGCAAAATCACCGAGTCAGCTTTCAGAGGCTCTCTGCCAGGCATACACATTTGTTGCAGGCTGGCTTCCAGGTCTTTGGCAGATTTTAATAAAATTGTACTTTTGTGTGCAGTGCTTCTTCGACCACCTTTAGCTCCATAGTAATTAATGTATGTATCTTATTTTAAAATATCTGTTGTGTCAACTGGAATGCACTCTTCATGAGTAAAGATTTGGATCTTCATTGATACATATCAGGATAGCATAGAAATTAATAACATCCAGTTAGTGAAAGAATATACTGTTTTGTTTACAGTACTGTTAATACTATTTTCCATTTTTACTATTGGTGATCTAATGGAAAATAACATTATGCAGGTGTCTTCATTCACAAAGTACTTGAAGCTATGAAAACGACTATATTTCCTAGAAAGATGAAAATGAAGGTATCATACACTAAGCGATTTACTGTGAGCTTCATAAAACATGAAATACATTCAATGTGGTATTACTCTACGATTCCAGAATCTAAATATGTTTTACTCTTGAATTTTTTTCTCAGCCAGAAGGTCAGAATTCTAGTCCATTAAATAGGAATTCCCACTAGATATCACTTTCTGCTTAGTCTTGGATTTATGATGAGTCATTGGACTGGCAACTACTAGAGATGAGTTGAATGTTTTCCAGGTAGCTATCTGTACGTTCTATACAAGAGCAGCCTCTGGGGAAGACCCAGTGCTTAAAGTGCGTAATATGCTCTGGTCCTGTGATGTGTCTCTCCTTGCTTTCTCTAGTTTTGCACACCTTGATTCAATGGCAATAGGTATAGCCTGTTCCAGTTTTAAGCCAACATGGCATCTGAAAAGGAAAAACGTGTGCTAGTAGTTTTGACTTAAATTTCCTCAATTTCTTTCTTGTTTCAGTGGTGTAAATTTTAGAATAATCTTTTTAAGGTATTTTTGAGGGGTCTAGTTAGGAAAAAACTGAAATTTCCTTAGGTTTTTGTTTGTGTTAGGCTATACAAATAGTCAAAGAAGTGTCTGCTTGGTAGCAATTTGTGTCTATATATAAATAGCAAAGCTCAGAATTCCTTTTCTGGTCTGATTTTTAAAGTATTCCACTAATTTTAGAATAAAACATGTTACTAAAATTAATTTGGAAAATTTACAAAAATAACTAGGAAAACTTTACAATAATTATTAAGAGGAGTTTAAAAGTAAAGAATAATGGGAAACTATATTCTAGCATATATTATTAATTGTTACAACAATTAAATCATTAAATGTGTTTACTTCTGCTTGCAGAGAGGGAAGTTACTGGACAGAAAACAAACTGATCCAAATATAAGTAAAAAACATACATACAATACGACAGCTATTTGAAACACAAAAGTGGTACCACAATAACTATGAAGTAATAAATGCATACAGCTATCTGCTTATTACTTAGACAATACATTTTTAAAAATTAGAAAATGTGTATGTAAGCAATGACTTTTAACAAGAAATATATCTCCACATCAAAGTGAACTTTGCCAAGAATGACAACAGGAATTCAAAGTAGAAAAGATTGATAAATTTGATTACGTAAATATTTTTAAATTCTTTATACATGACAGTATGTACAGATTCAAAAGTTCAAAAAGAAAACCTAAAAAATAATGTTTGCAGCATTAGATTTATGAAAGATGAGTATCAGTAAAATATGATTATAAATAAAATTTAAGAATAATAAGGAGACCAGTATACTGGATTTAAAGTCATGAAATAAAATTTAACCTCATGAAACTGAAAATTATCATATTAAAATAAAAATAAGAAATATTTCCATGCCAATATATGTGAGTATGTGAATATTTATTACAGTATTGTTTTATTTCCAAGGTGGAGAGAAACCAAATGGATGTTTATTGAAATAAACTATTTTAAATTATATATTATTAATAAAAATGAAGAACTATTTAGTATATAGTTACAGTAATACATCTTATGATGTTTTGATAAGTTAAAATACTACAAGATGCAACCATATTTACTTCTCATGCAAGTTAATCAATCATATGTAAAGAAGTACTTGGAAACAAATTCTCCTAATTTCTGATCACCTAAGGATATTCATGTGTTGTACATATTATGTGCTTGAGAAATATGTGAAGACATCATTATTGGATATTAGAGAACGTTCACTAATCTGTAATCAGTCTCATCAGCTCTCACCTCCTAAACCTTGCCTTGATCTTTGTCCAGTCTCTATAGTTTAGCCTTCGTAGAATGCCATATGTTTGGTGTCATAGAGTTTGTGACATTATCAGTCTAGCTTCTTAGTGATGTGACTTTAGGTTCCCACACATCCCTCACTGTATTTCGTTTTAGCACTGAATACTAGTCTGACTTCTGGATATATTACAGTTTATCCCTTGGCTTCCTGAATGAGGTCTTCCAAACTTTGTTGATTATGAATAAAGTGGATTTAAACATCTATTCAGAGTGTTTCTTGAACATGTTTTTAAATCTTTTATGTGTACAAAAGATCATATGTGCTATATTGCGTGGTAAGAGTGATTAGCTTTGTAAAAATTGATTGTCTTTCATGTCCATTAGCAATGAATGAGAATTCCTGTTGCTACACATTATTGTGACTGGTGTTCCCAGCATTTTTAACTCTGGCCTTTCTAATAGGTAAATAGTGGTATCTACTTGTTTTAATTTGCATTTCTTTGACTCCTGATTAACAGACATTACATAAAGAAGCATCTTCAGCTTTTTAATCACAAATTCTGTATTTACACTATATGATTTTTAGATTATCTGTAATAGATTTTGCATCAATCATTATTTACTAGAAAAACATATCATACAAGATATACACATATCTATGAATTTACAAGACTGGCTTACAGTGGACTCTCACAGAGTCAGATGAGGAGAAGTGCAGTTACTGCCTGAACCCTGAAGACCAAAGGATTCAGTTGAAGGTCTGGATCTCAGTGCACTGTCTCTTGTGAGTGCTTTTCAGGAGGCCAGTGTGTCCATAGTGAATGACTGAAGCGTCTATGCTAGAAGGCAGAAGGATCCACAATGGAAGACCAAGAGTGTGTACTGAAAGACTGAAAGTTAGCAAAAGTTTGGAGATGCTGGTGAAAAAGTACAGCTAGAACATCTCAGGCTGTGCTTTCTGGGAGATTCTGGACTGAACTCAGAAGACTAGAAAACAGGTAAAGATCAGACTCGGGAGGTTGCTAGGTGGAGGAAAGACTGTAATTTGCTGTTGGACTACAGACAATGTATGTTATGCCTTGGAGTCAGCTGATCAAGAACCGAAACCTCTACAAACTGTGAACTAAGTAAACCTTTCCCTCCTTAAGTTCAGGTGTCAGATATCTTATCTCAGCCTCAAGAGAGAAGTAACTAAGACAGACCTGCTTATGTTATCTGTGAACAGTTACTTTATTTCCTCCTAATCTTTATACTTTTTGTATTTTCTTAGTTTCTATTTTTAAAATATCATTCTTTGTTTCATTTTCTTTCTTTTTGACTAATACATCCAAGTAATGTTCAATGAAATCCAGTTGAGTAGCGATTCATGATCTCTCAAGTTAAAAAACTAATCACTATTTCACTATTTCTTACAGGCTTTACAAGCTATTCTCTTTTCTTTAATTGAAATCTTTATTGGTACATTACATATACGCACCATGATTGCACTCCATAATGGGGATTTGTACCAGTATTAGACACACTATTCTTAATCACTAAGGGGAATGTACCTTATATTCAGAACTTACTGCTAGCTTTACTGTAGATTGATTTGCAGTGCATCTATTAAAATGATATGTGATTTGTTTTCTTTTTTATATGTGTAGATTGTTGATACATTTTCAAATGTTAAAACAGAATTATGTAAGTAGATAAACCTCACTTTGGCATGTTTTTGTTCTTTTTCAAGTGTTAGTTATTCATGGGTTGTGAACTATTTTTGTGTATAGGATCACTAGAGATTTGTATCATGTATTTGTTTAATGTTGAAAACTGTAATTATTTGTATAGGCCAAAGTTTCTCTGTAAAAGAATTTTAGTATGTGTACTTCTGCTATAAATATCAGGATGCAAAGGTTTCTATTTCTCCTTGTCTGCTTAGTACGTTAAATAAAGTTTATTAAGAAATTTCTTATATTTCGCCTCATATTCATGTTAATTTTGCAATAAAATTATTTATGAAATGTCCTCATTGTCTAACTGTGTAAAGTATCTGTAATGAAAATCCCTCATTATTTCTTGAAATATTACCTGCATTATTTATATCATTCTTGAAAATGTTTTCTCATTTAAAAAGTATGTTCAAATAATCACATTTTGATTTTTTACATTTGTTCATATCTTTGATATCTGCCAATGTACTTTTTATTGTTGTTGTTTATCATCTTTGTGATATTATTTCAAAAACATTTGGGTGGTTGGTTTCTTAAGCTAAAATTGATTTTACAAATTTTACACATTCCCAATGAGAACCCTAGGATCCTCCACATTTCTTCCATCTTTAGCTAACTCAGAGCATATCTTGGTTTAGAACAATCCCCATCTCTTTAACTGCTTTCTATTGGCCATATATTCTTGATTTCTCTCTTCTCTTTTCATAAGGACACCAGTCATTGGGTTAGCAGCCTGCCTTTTGCGTTACAAGGCTAAGAAATAAATGATGAACAAATTTCCATCTTGTTCTTAGGGGATGGTTAAAACTTATTAAGTAAAAGAAAGTTTTATGATGCCTGGGAATAGGAAATGATGCATCATGAGGAACAGGGAAATTCTTTTAGTTTGTAATATATAAACCTAATGTAGAGTTGTAAATTATTCTGTATAGTATGACCTGATTTTTTAGATATCCTTCTATCACCAAAGAAGCCTTGTATACATAGATTTTACCATAATGGAAACTAGTTATTTCCTAAGTTAAGAATCATTAATATAAACTTTTACTAAAATCCAGCCAAGCAGTTTACAACTAAAATGCCCTTGTTGCAGTTAAACTTTTGGGAAGTTTATGTATTGTCTTGATAACACTAAAAATAGTCTTGATAATTAGTAATATCTAGTAAGTTAAAATAAAACCTATGTCAAATTTATTTTATTTTATCATCCAACATGCTTCTTTTACTAGGAAATAAATTCATGGTTACAAAATTAATTTTCACAAAGGAATAAAATCTGAGCAATGTAAAACTTTTAAATTGCTATTTCTGTTTCAATAGTTTTTATGAGAATTTCTCATTTTTAATCATTAATGGGCATGAACTCCTGATGAAATTAAATTTTCCTACATGTCGATACCATTGGTCACAATTTGGTACCATTGGTCAAAGAATGTGATTTTTACTCTCTTACTCTCAGTGTGAAACAGTTTCATAATTTCACTGTTATCATGGTATGTAAATTAAAATCAGTGACACTAATGGTTTATGGAATTAATTCACACTGAAATCACGACTGAAAGTATCTATGTTGTCATAAGTTAACTGCACCGCACTGCCTACCTTCAAGTCATATTGAGTGGAAATACAAAAAGCTATTTGTGAAATCTTAATAGAAAATAGATTTCACCAAACTTTCAGAAAACACTCATCGTGCCAAGTCAGCTTGATATTAATTAAATACACAAAACTGTTTGTCCATTTCATAGCTGTAGACATCAAGCCCTACTTCTGTAAAGTGTTGTTGGATGAACGATGAAGTGGGTACACACGCCCTTGGGATCCTGGCACAGAGCTGGTATTTCTCTCTAGACCCCCCACACTATGTAAAGATATACATTTCATAAACAAACCGTTTCTGATCTCAGCAAGGAACTTAGCAGGGATTTTGAAAGTCAAACACCCAGGAGCCAGGCCTGACTGTGGTGGTCAAAGTAACATCTGCCTGAGAGTTATAAACAACAGACTTTTCTAATCACACTGAAAGCCACAGTAGGACATGTGACAGCCATAAGCGATACCTCAGCCTGACCAAGAACATGAAAGCCAGGAGAAGTTGGCTGTGCACACACAATGAAATGCTCCCCTTTAAGGGGAAAAGGCAGAAGCAAATTACTGTTTCTGTGTATCTCTTTCTGCTTAAGTTTTTCAGCTCCTTCTTGGTCTTTGTTAATGAATGTAAACCTACTTAAAAGAGAGAAAATAATTGAATATTACTGCCAATTAAAGGTTGACTTTACACAATTAAATTACATTTGTAACGTACTGTAAAGGCAAATTTAATTGTTGATTTGGTAATTTTATGTCAGATTTAAGGGATATCCAGTGACAAGTACAAATTAGTATGGGCAGAATAATAAGAATGTAAAAATGATTTTCACAATGGAACAGCCAATAGAAGTTTGGAAAAGCAAGATGAAAATAAAATTCAAAGCACATAAAGTCTTTGAAACACATTTAACTTTGCTGCATCTTCTTTATTTATAAGCTAAACAAATAAAAAACACTTCTGAAAAACCAAGAAAATTTTTTTACTGTATCTGCTGTGTTGCCTTAAGTTTTTGGCTAAGTAATTCATTCATTTAAAAAAGTATACATAAAGCGTAGAATATGGACTATTTTCAAAATCATAAAGTAATATTATTTATGTTATTATATGTGTCAATAAAATTATTTTTATGTTGGTATATGTAAGATATGTGTTCATATCTCAAAATACATATATACATGTCGACATATTTCTGTTTTCTAAAAGAAATTGGGAAAAAGAAGCAGAAGAAAATTTGAGAGTTTCCAGAAATTAAAAAGGGAGAAAATTGTGCCATCTGACAAAGAAAAATGTAGATAATATAATACATACAAGATCATCTTTATGGTTTTTTACTTTGGGGCATTTAGTAACGATTCTGATGCTCACGATGGTATGTCAGTAACACTTGGTAATATAAATTAACCATGTGATACTATAATTAGAAAATAATAAATATGAATGCTTCATATGAACCAAATCATTATGAAAGAATCACCCTAAGAATATACTTCAAATTATAATTAACTACTTTCTTTAATTAGTGGTAACTTTCCTCAGAGCTTGCTATACAATGCCCATCATCTAGTCTAAATAAAAAGACCAACCAACAAACACAGCCAAACAAAGGCCAATGAAATAGTCAAGAATTCTTACAAGAAATATTGTTTTTGTAACTATACAAAGGCAGCAAATATATGATGTTCTCCTATCCAAAATTAATTCTTTTAATTCATTTACATTTTATTGAGTATTAACACACTGCAAACTGTTCTGAATGAGATGGTAGTGTTGATAATTTACTAAAAATAAGTAACTTTGACTAAGAAACAACTCAAGCTCCATGAATGCAATCAATAGTTAATTATAGGTTAATTAGGACCAGAACCTATGACTCAGGATACCAAAGTTAGTAATATTTCACTATCTCATAAATCAACTTTATTCAAAACATTAAAATATTTCAAATTATTATTACATAGTATACATCCGTATGAAAATTTCCAAATGAATGACATAATTATAAGATCAAAACAAATACATTTTGTAATTTATTGTTCTTTTTCATAGCTTTCATGAATGGATATACAGATAGTTGGATTAGATCAGCTAATTCATTGAAATATATTTCTATCCCTAAAGACTACAGGCAACTAATTTGTTCATAGGGAAAAATAAACTAAAAAAACTGTGAAAAGGAATATTATAAAATATGTATACCTATGAACTATTGAAACAATTATTAAATATTTAAGCTATATCTCTATAATTTTATAACTTTCAATTAGCTGATCACAATTTTCATAGTTAATACACAGCTCTTGCTTACTGAATTATGTAAAATAAATTCTAGCTACAATGACACAAGGTACTCATCTGTTTCCATGGCCTTGACTTGTTAGGAATCCTTTTAGATTAACTTAATGACTCTCAGAAAAGTTGGCTTTGTTGTTGCACTAAATTCACCTTTAAAGTTGGCAACATTTTATAAAACATAATTTAAAAATTGTAAGTTAGGTGAAAAACTGAAGAGATACCTAGAACTTTCCAATCATTTTATGATTATAAATATATCCTGTTGACTTACAAAACCACCCAGCGTTCATAAAGCATTTTATTTGCAAGATTGTTTTTCTCTGAAATATAAAACATGAATATCAAACAATAGTTATTCTTGCTTATATTGCTATGAAAAATTTCAAGTTGTTGAAAGCATATCTAACCGTCTGAGAATGCAGAACTTGTAGTTTTATTCTGGGTACCTTGCGACCACATCCAGTGATGTAAGATTTGGCAATAGAAACATTCATATTTATGCAGAATATGAATAAATATGGACTTATTTCTGCTTTCTCTTTTTCTGTTTTGTTTCTGGAGTATTTATATATCTAAAGGACTTGATAATTTATAATAAGTCTCATCATTTTAATCATTATTTTCATTATATTTTGGATTCCTTCTGAAATGCAGTGTTAGAAAACACTAAGGTAAGGGTGAACTGCAGTGTTAGAAAACACTAAGGTAAGGGTGAACAGATTAATGTCAGTAATAAAGAAAAAGAAACTGTACAAACTACTATTGAATAATTTCCCTAAATGATCTACCCTGTCACCTATCAAATAGAGACCCATTCAAACCAAAGAAGAAGAGTTTATTACCAATTCAATAAGTCCTCTATCTAAGACTGAATATGAGAAAATTAAAATGTAAATGAGCTTTAGAATGTATGTTAGATATTGTAAGACAGAAAATACTCAGAGGAAAATGTGGGTAAAGGTGGGTAACAAGGGAAAAGAAAAAATTATGGTAACACAAAAAAGGGAACAAAGTTGATGTATACAAGGGGTGGGTGTTGTAGGGTGGACAGAAGAATGGGAAGAAATGAGAAACAAGTCATGTCCTACACTGGTGCAGATTGTGAATGTTGAGTATGAGCATGATATATATATAGAAAATGTACCTATTTCACAATAAAATATTTAAAAAGACTGAATATGAATAATGTAAAGGAATATTTATTTGAGTTGATTCATCTTTATCTTTATGTAAAATGTGTAATAAAAAGCTTGATATTTTATTTTTGACATTAGATTATTAAAATTATAAATATATAGAAAACTAAAAAAACATAAAATGTAGTACTAATAAAGAATATATGTAAATGTAAAATGTAATATCATTGTAATTTTCACATGTAATGTAATGCTCACCTTTAATTTCTTAATTTAGAAATATCTACCAGTACCATATAAATATATTTTGACAGGGTTTTATTTAATTGTTTTAATATGTTGACATACTATCCTTTAATCTATTGTGTCCATGTTCACCTGATCTGTGCTAATTACATTCACATAGGGACTTTCATAATTGTAACATTTTTTATTGATGTTGTCAACAGTGAGCTAGAAATAACAATAGATGCATGGGAGCAGAGCACTCACTCAGTGATTACACTGATGCCTGGATGAGTGGGTTTGGAATTCAGAAGTCAGGTCATGGTTATCTACATGTCCAACAGGGGATGTGCATGAAAGAGAGCATTTTAAATCTTGTGGGCACAGTAGAATTTCAGGGCCTCTGCCCTCAGGTCACTCACTAAATGTGAATTCAGCTTGTGAAGATGGAGCAGAGTACGGCAAGTGAAGCAGAACTTGGGCAAAAGCTCCAGCCAGGATTTCCCTCACTATCTTCCTCGACTTTGTCAATTAAAAGAAGAGTAAAAACCAGAAGTGAAAATATTAAAAAATTTCTATGATATTATAATGCAACAGTAGGCAAGATAAAACATAATAGAAAGCAGATAATATATCTCATCTAGGAGAAAAATTCAAAATAGGTGATATATTAATTTTTTAAATCTTTATTGGTAAATTAAATATACACATCATGATTACACTCCATAATGGGGATTTGTACCAGTATAAGACACATCTTAATTCTCATTTTTCCCCCTAGCCCTACTCACCCTACCACCCCCCCATATACATAAAATTTGTTTTCTTACTTTTTTGTTACAATCTCAACATTTTCCCCCTTCACCCTATTTTACATTGAGCATTTTCTATTTCACAATATATAACATACAATG
>PVIR01038346.1:0-14788 GCA_004026965.1 Petromus typicus
GGTTTTCACCTTGAGCTATACCCCCAGCCCTTTTATATTCTGTTTTGAGACAGGATCTCCCTAGGTTGTCTGGGAAGGATTCCAACTTATAGTCCTCCTGCCTCAGCCTTTCCTAGTGCTGGGATTACAGGTGTGCACAACGGAGCTGTTTTTTTCTGGAATACTGCAGATCACAGACCCTGTGTGTGTGGCTGGCCGTGGCCTGTAGCCTGTTGTCAACTGCTCCTGTGGGGTCCTCCCCACACCCGCACACCATGCCTGCTCTGGGAGATCTTGCTCAGTCTCAGTCTTTCTTGTGACACATAAGATACCAATATTGATGTGTCCCCAGATGATGTCCACTGCAGGCCCCGTCCATGTCTCCCTCTGGACATACTAACCTTTCAAAGCTCAAATGGCACTTTGTCTCTTTTAGGTCTACACTGTGAAAATAAGCCCGTCTTTCCAGATTGCTTGTGGAAGAGTCTGCCCGTGTTCTTCCTGCCATGTCAGTAATTTATGTAGGGTTCCCATCTGTTCCCCTAGGCTGTGCTGCTCTGCTGAAAAGTGACCATGACCATGAAAGAGGTGTCTTGACAGCCCTCTTAGCTCTCTCCACATAGGTGTTCAGTAAATAGTGACTTTCAGTGAATTAGGAGTGACACCGGTAAGCAGCTGGAGTTGTAGGTCATGCTGAGGCCAGCTGAACACTGGAGGACAGCATGAAAAACTGACCCGGACCAGTCATGTTGGGTTTGGGGCCACAGGACCTTGATGGGAATGCCACCTTCCATGACTTGATCCAGCAGAAGGGACACCCACTGAGCGCAGGATCACCGAGAGGACCTCAGCAAGTGCCTTCCTCACCTTCAGGGGCTGGAGGGTGCAGGGGAAACTAGAACAGAGAGGAACTTTCCAAATGGCTCTTCACGGCTGTCCTGTGGAGGCCTTCCCGTCCTGCGCGGTCTTAATGAAACACTTCTCTGTGCACGTGAAAGCTGATGGCGGAGGGAAATCGGGCACCGGTGTCAGTATATATAAACAAGAATCCTGTCTTCAGCAGATCTGTGTTCCGATTCCAACTCTTGTGGCTATTTTTGTTTGACATTATGCAACTGTCTTACCCATCAGTTTCTTTTCTTTCTTTTTGGTTTTATTTTCTTGAGACAAGGTCTCAGTATGTAGTTTAGGCAGGCCTGGAACTCACAGCAATTCTCCTGCCACAGCCTCCCAAGTGCTGGAATTATAAATGTACGCCATCATCCCGAACAACCATCAGCTTCTGAGTGGAATAATAGAGAGGAAATCTTTCCGATTCATTTGCTAGATTGCCTTAAAGAGTAGGTGTGTCAGTATATATAATGCTTATGGTAGTGCCTGTGACCAGTGCAACCTATTGCCACTGTCTTTAGACAGAAGTGGAGGACAGTGACCAGAGTTCACTGTGACTTTATTCAGCAAAAGAGCTTAGATTTTGGTCAAGAGGAAAATTTTTCCCATAATGCTTTTATGGATTGCTTTATAAAACTTGGAATGTAGGAAAGTGCTTTTTGTTCTCTTTTTGCACCTGTTATGGCCCAACATCTTGGTGCCTATGGTGATTTTAGAACAGGTATTTTAACATTACGATCCTGGCTCTTAATGCCATTAAATTTTGAGTTCTCCCACTGTTGTGCACATAAAATTTGATTTTGAATGTGGAAGGATCCTTGGTTTGGGCTGTTTCTGGCCATTCAGCTGGAAGGTAATAGAAGAGCAGCCTTTTCCCCATAAAGTGACCTCAGTGGCTGGGACTGCCTCCAACTAGGCCATTCAACCACTGAATCTTATTATTGGCAGGAAGGCTGCTCCTCCTAGTCATTGTGAAACCTTATTGCCATGTGACAGTTTTATGTCTCTGACTTCTAAGTATGAATAGAGAATTGTTAGCAATGTAACTTCTATATCTCTTTGGGGATTCCTGAAGGAGGCCGGGAGAGGAAGCTCATTTCCCTCCTCAGCTCCACTGTCATCAAGGGAACCAGTACCCCTCTCACTGGCTGCCAGAGACCCAGAGCAGTGCTTTCTGGCTGTGCAATAACTGCATAAGGCAGATACTTTGGTAACTTTAACACAGCTCTGCTTTCCGCAGAGATGAGGAGCGGACTGTGGCTTGAATTGCAGCAGTTAGCATTGTGACTTGGAGAGACTGCCAGAAGATAAATCCTCTGCCGTGTTTTATTACCCAGAACACAGGACTAATTCAGTAGCTCAGGCATGGAAATAAGCTGATCTACCTGGAAAGCTGAAGTTAAAGCGGCCATCTACATAGCAAGCTGGAGGAGCTGTCGGGAAGTTTCGAGTGTACTGTGGGTTGAAAGGGTTCACTGCACAGTAGAGTTGGGCTGCTCCTCTGCAGGGCTTGGAATGGAAGCTTAATAGTTGCTCTTCTTTATTCAGCAGATATTTCTGCTTTTTGTCTAAAAACATTTGAAGTAATATTTATCAGAGCTTTCTTCATTGAATGATCTGCAGCTTTTCCCATGTCACGAGCAATCAGATGGAAACACGTATGGCAGGTGCATCTTTTGTTCCCAGTGCAGTCTGACGGAAAGACGTGGGAGTCACACTCAGTTTGATGGTGACACACACATTAGATGGAGTGTGTGACTCAATGGAAGAGTCATCCTGGATCAAATTTATTTACAGAAATTTTATCAAGGGCCAGGGAGTTAGCTCAGTGGTTCAAGCGCCTGTCTTGCAAGTGCAAGGACCCGGGTTCGATCCCTGGTAAACACATAACCGTACTGGGCATGGAGACTCACGCCCAGCAGCAACCAGTACCACATACCACAGTGCCAGACATGGTGGCTCACGCCTGTAATCCCAGCACTCGGGAGGCAGAGGCAGGAGGATTGCTGTGATGTGAGTTGGAGTCTGAGCTCAGGGCCAGCCAGAACCACAAAGTGAAACCCTGTCTCAAAAAAAAAAAAAAAAAAAAAAAGAAATTTTATCAAGTATTTTTGTACATTTGTTTGAATTCACTTATTTCTGGATTTCCTTTGTTTTAGAAGTAGCATAGCACGGACTGAAGTAGATATTATTCAGTTTATAAATTAGGCTCATTTTCAGACTCTGTCCTAAATCTCCAGTCTCTGCATCATTCCCCAAAGGTAAATTGAAGTCCTGTGTTTACTCTTGGCTGCTGAATCCTTACACTTTTGTTGACATCTTCAGCTTGCCTGGCCCTCCCCTTAGTAAAAGCACCTTCATTTATGGAGACTGACTTGGAAGACATGGCCACAGTGTTTAAGTGTGTTCCTGGTTCCCCAAGAAGGGAAGAAGGCAAGGGCTTGGAAGAACTCACCCTCTCAGTTTGGACTGTTTTACTTTATTCAGAAGAAACGGCAAGGCTTTGTTCGGAGTGACTGAGCAGGAGGCTGGCCGTGCAGTGACTTACTCAGATGTACAGGATGCAGAGCGGAGTCGAGACCTTTCAGTCTGAGACACGCATGGTCTCAGCTCTGTAACAGATATCTGAGATCATTCAGATGGCTGTCAATTTGGAAAGCAGAGACTTTGAGGAGTCTCAGTGCCTTTGATCATGTAGAGGTGGGGACAGGCGGTGCTCTGTGTCTGGTTTTGAGAGACTTCTGTCCTCCCAAATTCCTCTGCTTGTTCCCTCTTGCTTCTCAGCCTCTACCCTGGGTTCCTTCTCATCTCATCCTTAATCCGCTTTGGTGGACACATTAAGAGGAGGTTACACTTCCAGCCAGGTGCAAGTCTGATGGTATATAGGAAAAGAGGTAAGCAGGGAAGGAAGAAGGTTCAGTTCTAGAAGGATTTCAGAGCTTGAGGGTGGAGCTCAGGCCACACAGAGCTCCCAGACTGCAATGCAGCTGGTCGCCACACGGGGGCAGACAGCATCCATGCTGCAGGCTGCCTGCCTTCCTATCTTCCTCAGACACTTTTGCAAATCCTGCTATAGAAGAAAGGAGTGGTGCTTGTAGCTTTAAGCCAATTTCTGGCGGAATTCTCAGTGCCGCGCTGCAGTTTGCAGAATGTGGCTTATTTCTATAGTGCTCTCTTTGGTGAAGGTGGCCTAGTGACTCTGTTTCTTAGTCCATGACCCCAGTGAGCCAAAACACAGAAGAAAGAGCGAGAAGCGAAAGGCCGACAGGAGAAGAGAGGACACTGGTTTGTTGCTTTCAAATCCATGGAGGGTGGGGCATCTCAGGAGATTTTCCCTGTCATGGGAAAGTGAAGATCTGGCACGTGTATTTTCACTGCTGTTCCCTGTGATGACACAGGTGGATGAGAATGTGGGAGTGCAGCTGTATCCTGAGGCCCACCTGGGCCATCTCCATCCCTGTGAAAGAGCGCCATCTCGGCCCAGCCCTGACTCTGCCCACACTTTCCATTCCCCCCCAAGGATGGCTCTTCACAG
Source organism: Petromus typicus (assembly GCA_004026965.1). NCBI lineage: Eukaryota > Metazoa > Chordata > Mammalia > Rodentia > Petromuridae > Petromus > Petromus typicus. Next base: position 4,406 of record PVIR01038346.1, read on the forward strand.
CCTCCACTGTTTATCACAACTTCTCTTACTGCTGTGAGCAAAGTCTAATTACCGTGAAACTTCTCTCTGCTGTCAGCCTGAACCAGACTAGTACAGAGGCTGACCAGGGGACAGAGAAGGGAGACCAGCTGTGCCGACTAGAGTGAAGCACTCCTCCAGGTGTGCCTCCCCCTCTACTGCTTTAGAGGAGGTAGTGCGTATCCCTGGGTGTGTGTGTGTGTGTTTGTACTCCTGGCACTTGCAAGTAACTAGACTTCTCTTTGTTTGCTGTCAGAGAGGTGCGCCTCAGCTCCTCCAGCACTACCACTTGTGAGAGTCCAGACCCATCCTCCGGGGACCCTGCAGTCAGCGCCCTGCAGCAGCAGCTGTTGCTCATGGTGGCCCGGAGGACCCACTCGGAAACCCCACGGGTACGTACCTTCTGGAACCGCTTTCTGTGGCGCTCTAGAAGGAGCACATCTTACACGCTGTCTCCAGGTTGACTGACCAGACCTTGGCTTGGACTTTGCTTTGCTGTATGGCAGATCTGTCACTGCGTGGCAGTTTACTGAGTATGAAAAGAACTTTAGATAGCAGGTGACCTTCCACTGACATTGTTAGAATCGCCTGTGTCTCACTTACTTTTCCAAATGCATTAGAAATCCATTCATATTGATCTTTGGTTGCTAGGGTGCGTTATTCCCACAGGAACACACTGGGTTAGTTTATACCCCCACCCCATGAGTTTGACCATAACTGACCATAAAACATTATGCCAACAGTGAATACTCAGCACTCAAAGATTCTTAAATATTTGATTGAACAGACATTTTGTTCTTGGGATGCTGGTATGCAGGCTCTAAAATAAGAAGCCTTCCATTATTTCCCTAGGAGATGCCTTGCGAATGTTCATCACTCATGTAGTCAGTCAGGTGTGATGAGACTCAGGGAGGCAGAGCCTGTGACTCACAGCCACAGACACCATGAGAGCTCAGACCCCGATCTCAGATGAGCTGAGAGTTGAGCTGAGGCACTGGGGAGGGGGAAGGGGGCTCCTCGGAAGAGGCATTCGGCTTTTAACTAGAAGAAGGTAAGTGCCCTCCGGTACAGATGACACAGAGGGCTGCAGGTGTGATACGGTCAACTCAGTGTGAAGTTTCTAAAATTCTGTGCTGGCTTTTCTTCTGACAAGGTGTCAGTTCCTTTTAGGGCACCTTGGCTTTTGAAAAATTCTACAGCTTTATGTTTGTTTTTAGGAGTGCTTAGCCAGATTTTTCCAAAGAATCTTTGAAAATATAACGGGTGGGTTGATAGATGGATCTATCCATCTCTCTCTGTCTCTTTCTGTCTCTGTCTCTGTCTCTGTCTGTCTGTCTGTCTCTCTCTCTCTCTCTCTCTCTCAAAAGTGCAAAACAAGTCAGCTCCCTGCTACCTCCCTGACTCCTTCTTGCTCTGGAGTGTCAGGGAGGACTTAGAAGTACCAGTGACTGGTGATTCAGCCCTCTCAGATTGATGGAGATGCCATGGGAACAAGTGTTCTTCTCATCCCCAGATCCAAGCTTTAAGGACACTTCCATCTCAGGGGTACAGCTCTCTGTGGGTCCCAGGCTACTAAATGGTGCCTGCAGGGCAGGCGCTAGGTCTGCCTCCACTGACTACCAGAGACACTGCCATTTTTGTCCCCCCACTCTGTGGACCCGCCCTGGGCATCACCCTCCTCTCTATCCACACCTTGGGGCTCTTCAGTCCTGCATGCATCTCAGAGGTCCAGACAGCAGCTGTGTTTGTGGGCCTCCTGGATCTCCCCATGGGGCTGTTCTGGGAGAAAGCCTGCAGTTCCCCATGGGGGCTTGGGCAGGGCCCGAGCTCCTCCCTCCTCCTGAGTGCTGAGCCTCCAAGGAGGCTGCTTGGAAATGCTGAGACTGCCTGGAAGGATGTGGCGCTCTTGATTTCTCCCAGCAGAACTGCAGGGAAGTGAGGATTTCTGAGTCCTCAGAAGTACAGTCAATCTGAAGACATCCCAGTTAGAGCCGCTCCTTATAAGTGTGTAAATATTGCAAGGATACTCAGTTCAGTCCTTGTTTTCCATTTACATTTCTGTAAGTGGGACTATAGGATAAATAATATATAAAAAAACTAAATTCATCTATTGCTGTGGTGGCAAACCTGTGGCACATGTGCCACAGCTAGCTGTTTGTGTCACTGAAAGCTCTAAAAGGTTCTCCATCACTGATCTAACAGTTTCACTGCTAGTCACTTACCCAACAAGTCGATCTTTTAAACTTCATAACTTTTACTTCTCAATCTTTTTAACTTCGTAATTTTAAATAAAATTGCTAATGTTTATAAAGTTCTACTATCTATTGGTATAGAGTTGGAAAAATAAAGAATTCCATACAGCCTCATATTTGGATCTTGAGTAAATATTTAGGAAGGTCCCATACCAGAAAAAAAAAAAGGAACATTTTAGTTCTACTATTTAGTTCTCCAAATTGAATTCTTGTCATCAGGGAATTGAATTGGTTTTGGCCACAAAATAAAAATTCATTGGTTTCCTGCTCATTACCCAACAAATACTCATTGTAGGCTAAGTATGCCTTCCATCTGTCAGGCATGGGCATAGTGACGAAACTACTCCATCCCTGCCTTCAAGAGAGTTAAGGGTGAGGGCCGGGGAGTTAGCTCAGTGGTTCCGGCGCCTGTCTCGCAAGCGCAAGGACCCGGGTTCGATTCCCTGGTAACCACATAACAATACTGGGTGTGGAGACCCACACCCAGCAGCAACCAGTACCACATACCACAGTGCCGGGCATGGTGGCTCACGCCTGTAATCCCAGCACTCGGGAGGCAGAGGCAGGAGGATTGTGATGTGAGTTGGAGGCTGAGCTGAGGGCCAGCCTGAACCACAAAGCGAGACCCTGTCTCCAAAAACCTAAAAAAAAAGAGAGTTAAAGGTGAGTTGGTTCTATTCTCTGTGGCAGAGCAGAGCTTAGCACGGGAGTTGTTCGGGGTGGTGGGATGGTAGAGCAGTGAGGACCAGGAGAGGGGAGCAGGGAAACCAGTGAGGACCAGGAGAGAGGCCCAGCGAAAACAGGCGGGATGGTTGTGCTTGGCCAAGTGGAAAGCAGATGAGGGAGTCTGGCAGAGAGCGCCCCGGCCAAAGGCCTGGAGAGGGGACAGAAAGCAAGTGTGCTCGTGGTGTGAGCCGGGTGCTCACAGGAAAGTCTCGCAACACTAGCAGGACGTAGTGCGCACTCCTGAGACTGTCCATCTGCTTCCTTCCTCTCACAACTGCAAGGCTGGAGGACTGTACTCTAGCCTAGGAGTCTCTTTTCATACCCGCAAGGGCTGAATCCCACAGTGCACATAGAAGGCCAGGAGGGAGAGCAAAGTCAGAGGGAAAAAACTTAGCTGAATGCTTCCCTAGTGTGTGCGCTGGGAGCTGTCCTCAGGCACCGGCCACAGTCTCTCCATGATACGCAGAGTTGCAAAGCCTGGTCCAGAAACAGCAAGGGAAAGTCAAAGCCCAGGACACTGTGGCAGGTGGTAGAATCTGTCTCCTGAACACTTTGGCATGCAAGGCCTTTGTCTATCATCACATGCAGCATATCACGAATCCACATTTTTACCTGGTACTTCTCTGTGTCTTAAGTTTTCTACAGTGTGCTTCTAACCTTGGGGTACATTCTGTGTCCTCATTGGCATGACTTTTAAAATCTCACTTGGAGATTTTAACACATCTCTTGATGTGTTACGGGACCAGACCTTGAGTCATCACCTTGGTTTATTTTTCTTCGGTTGATGGTGGGCCCCATCTCAGAAGTAGTGTTGGATCAGTGGGACAGAGCATCTTCTGCTCCCTCTTATCTCACCTGGTTCTAGTCTCAAACTCATTCTCTGTGTCTTCTGTTAGGAAATGAGAAGGTGTGTACGTGACAGCTTCGTACTTTGTAAACATTACAGCTCTCCATCAGTCTGTCATTAACCTTCGTGCTGTTATTATGGAGAACGTGAAGGCCATTGGTTCATCGGTCCTAAGCTGAACAGATTTGGTGAGAACTGCACAAACGGATGGAACCCAGGGCCTGGCTGACTGTTCTAGATGTGGGTAAAGCTGGTGTTTACATAAGCATTTAATGTCACTAAAGAATTAATGGGAACCCGTAAGAATAATGACACCAAGAGATGGAACAGTCGTACAGATGACAGAGATGAGCATCACTTAGAAAATACCTTAGCGTATTTCTTTTCCATCATATATTCATTTACTTGAAAGTATGTTATGGCTTTAAAAAGAAAAGTGAACACCTTCATACTTTTCATTTATCATGTTCAGAAGTTCCTTTAATAAATCTATTTGGCATAGACATGGTTTCTTATGAATTCTGGCTGATAAAAGCCACTGTCATAACAGTGTCACGGTGTGTGTCCGAAATGTTGTACCCTTCAGAGTGTTGTTTAACTCCCACTTGCACATTTTGGGCACTCATTCAGGTAGCTGGGAAAAGGACCCTCTTGTTTGGGCTCAGTCGTTATCCTTATGGAAATCTTGGCTTAGATATTAATTCACTCTGGGCTTGACAGCTAACAAGATGGAAGAAATACAGAGTTGTGTACTTTGGGGTGTCAGTGGGACCCCGACTTTGTCCCTTCCCCTTGGCCCTTTAGTCACCACTGGGATGTCCAGGGCTGGCACATTCTGCCACAACCTCTCGGTGGCCCACTTCTGGTACAACATTTGCACTCTGGGCTTGACAGCTGCATGGCGTCTCCCTGTCCCCTCTCAGTAAACCTTCGCAGATCTGGGATTCTCTCCTGGATGCTCTCTAGGAGGAGCCTCCGATTCATTCCTCCTGTGTCTGTCGGACTCTGGGGGCAGCTGCTGGAAAGCTGTTCATGTTCCCTTCATGTAATAGGGCCTCATCTGCATTAGTCTTTACTAAATACAGTTCATCCTGAGGGATACAAACCTGACTTTAAACTTTTTATAACAATAATGTTTTGTTAGAAATCCATGATTCTCCATCCTCATTGCTTTAGTCTCTGTCCCTTATTGGTCTCCTTGTCAAGTCTGAGTTTTCACCTGATTCTTTGGCCAGTGGATCCCTGCACGTTGTCCCGTGGGTGCTGGCTATTTGTTCTATTGTGAGGTGGCCTCTCCTTGCTGATGAGCACAGTTGACCAAATGGGTTGCCAGGGTTTCCTTGGGAGGTTACACAAGGACTCGGGCTCTGACATCTTCTTTTGTAGCAGGACCCTGGACAAGAACCCAGCCTCCCAGACCCTCTTTGCTTCATGTGCTAATCAGAGATACCAAGAGTTCTTGTGAGCGCTAAAGAATTCAAGGTAGCATAAGACAAAATTATGTCTTTAATAGTTGCAGAAGTTATTAGTGCAGTCTGAATTCTTAATAGTTCTGTGGTACTCTAGCATGTAAGACTGCTGTAGGCAGCAGGCAGCTGGGAAGAGGACAGACAAGCTTTTATCTTCTTACATGTATTCAAGTCCATCTGAAATATGCTTCTGTGCCTCCTTCAGTGGCTCATCCTGATTGTAGTGGATCATAGTTGTTCTTGGCAGTTGGGATTCACTAGTGGACCTTGGGATGGGCAGCAGACACAGCTCTGTGTGGGTGGGAGAAGTGTGCTGCTCTTATCTCTGGGGAAGACTGCAAGTCTAGCTGCTCCCTGTACCCCTTTCCTAATCACTCTCTCAGCCCAGCAGTGACACTTTGAGTCCTTGCCCACTTGACAATGTTTATTAGTAAGGTGTATCCCAGACAGAAGCAGCCCGCCTTGTGCCTTCTTTGTACGCACTTTGCTTCATCATTTAGACTACTTAGACTTGAAGATTGAAGTCACAAGTGTGAAATTCCCCAGACTCTCCTCTAGCCCATTTCCTGGTAATTTCCCCAGGCTCAGCCCCAAACCTCTCACTATATAGGCTTTGGGTACAGCAACTCACAACAATGCTCATCTTATTCCATCTGCAGATAGGTAGGTATAAGTGTGTGTGTGTGTGTGTGTGTGTGTGTGTGTGTGTGTGTGTGTGCGCGCGCGCATGAACATATGAGTGGTATCTATGCTATCATAGCTAGGTTGCTTGTCTATCCCTTTAAATTTCTAAGACATCCATGGAAGAACTGCAGGGTGAGGCTTCTAGAGAACGCTGAAGGCATAGTGAGTGAGGAGTAGCAACAGAACTAGGCCATGAATTGACCATGAACAAGAGTGTGGCTTTATCAGGTGCATGTCTGTGCCAGGGAACAGAGGACAAAGCTAGATGGAGCAGGGCAGCATAGGATGTGGAATCCAGGAGCAGTCCATTTTTGTCACCTTTCCATCACTGGCACAAGTACGTGGACCCATGATTTAAAGGAGGGAAGGTTTATGCTGGCCCGTGGTTGACAGAGGTTCAGTCCATGGTCAGCTGTCTCCAAGGCAGAGATAGTGGAAGGACGCTGTCAGCCTCTGGTGACTAGGAAGTGGAGAGAGACATGCCTTTCAGGACATACACTCAGTGACCTCGGTCCAGATAGTGCTTGCCTCCTAATAGCACATCTGGCCTTGAAGTCATCTATGGATGAATCCACTGATGAGTACACCATCTCCACTGTCCAGTCACCTTTGAAAAGCTCGCTTTTGAGCACATGAAACTTTGGGGGACAGTCTAGATCTAAACCATAACATAGCCCTCCTCAGCTGGGGACACCAGCATCAGGGTTATCTGGCACTTGCTGAGGGGACTGCAGTGGAGACTGCTGACCTGAGTGGATGTGGGTGAATGGCAGACATCTCTCCTGGGCCTTACAGGCACAGGTACCCACCATGTTAATTTGCAGCTCTTGTCTATGCCACATAGATGATCCAGCATCCTCCGACAATTAATTTTTGAATAGTACTAGGTTAATGGTGCCACCAAATGCCTGGCAGAAACAATAGTATATTTCAGTCTGGAAAAAGCCCAGAACTTTAATGTAATTCTTAATAATATCACATAAATGAAGAACCAAGGAAAATACAAAGTGAGGAGTTTTGAAATGTACAAGAAAACATGCCATCATGGTGAGAGCTGACAAGGCCAACAATGGCAGGGACACACCATTATGGAGTTCAGGAACTACAGTTCTGAGATTCAGAGTATGGATTCAGTATGTTAACATATATGAAGAAACACAGGAAGAGACTGAAAATATAAGAAGTAAAAGGCTGTACAGGGATCAAACAAATCTGAACATGCACTGAATACTTAGAAGTGAAAGCAAGACCTAATTGGATTTAACAGGACATTTGACACACAAGTAATTTAGTGAAGTAGAAATTAGATCTGAAAAAATTATTTAAATGTGGCACATAGAGAGAATGAGAGACAAAGAGGAAAATAGGAAAGTTAGAATTGTGGAGAACAGCAGAGAGGCTAATTCTCATGAGAATTCCAGAAGATGCTGGAAGAAATAACGAGGTAGTAAAAATAATAAAACTTGTAAAAGCTAAAATAACACATGAATTCAGGCACTAGTGTTCTGATAAGTGGGTGAGGAAAGCACAAGCATTTTCATAACAGGAAAAATGGATCTTTAGATAAAAAATAAATTCCCGGTAGACTAATGTTTTAAATGTGGAACTCAAAACCGTACAGCTTTTTTTTTTTTTTAATTGAAATCTTTACTGGGACATTATATATACACATCATGATTGTACTCCACAATGGGGATTTGTACCACTATAAGACACAACTTAATTCTCATTTTTTCCCATACCCTACCCACCTACCACCCCCCTACATGCATAAAATTTGTTTTCTTTTTTTTGTTATAATTTCATTATTTTTACCCCTTACTCTATTTCACTTTGAGTATTTTCTGTTTCACAATATATAACATACAATTCTAGAACTCATTTACATCTTTATTTTCTCATACCAGAGAAAAGATGTGATATTTACCTATCTGTGACCTATTTATTTCACTTTTGAGAATATTCTCAAGGTATGTCCATTTAAGTATAAATGATTCAAACTTATCATTTTCTATGGCAGAGTAGTACTCCGTTCTGTAGAAGAACCACAGCTTTTTTATTCAGTCTCCATTTGATGGACATTTGGGTTGTTTCCAAGATGCAGCAATCACAAACTGAGCTGCTATAAACATGGGTGCACATATGTCACTGTGATGTGAGTCTTTTAATTCTTGCGTCAAAACCATACAGCTTTAAGAAAGTTGATGGGCTCCTCTTTGCCCACACATATGTTCATGCACATGTACAACACATCCAAGTTAATCCAAGGTGAACAGGTAACTCAGTAGAAAAATGGATAAATTGTTTCATAGAGAAATAATTAAAATGGATAGAGATGCTTAACTTGATTTAAAAAGATAGACATGCAGATTAGCATAAAAATGAAGTACCCTTTTATACTTATTTGATTGGCGAACGTTACAAATAGCCTGACACTGTCAAGTGTTGATGAGGCTGTGCAACAATGCAATGTTTATTTGCTGTTGGTGGAAATATAAGCTGATAAGGCCATTGTATTTATTTATTTATCATTTATTTATTTATTTTCCTTAAATTCATTGGTACATTTTAGGTATACAGTATAAGCACATTCATTGTTGGGGATTTGTACCTGTACATGATATATCTTGGTTTTTGTTTTTTTCCCATTCCTCTACCCTCTCTTCCCCCCCCGCCCATCTCTATTTTCAAAAATTGTTTCTGTTTTTTCCTTCTTTTCTGTTATTTTTTCCTTGCCTTTTCCTCCCCATCCCTACTTTCTCTTCTTAGACCTTTACTTCCTATTTTATATGATCTGTTATACATTTCGGTCCTCATTTACTCTTGCAGTTTCTCACACCAGAATAACTATTCAGTATTTACACAAGTGTTTCCTATTTATTTCACTTAAGAGTATGACCTCAATGTGTATTCATTTAACTATAAATGACTCTAATTTATCATTATTTATGGTTAAATAGTACTCCATTTTAGAAACAAGAAACTCATCTTCTTTGTTTAGTCTGTAGTTGATGGGCATCTGAGCTGATTTGAAGATTTGGCTATTATAAACTGATCTTGTATAAACATGGGTGTACATATGTCACTGTAATATGATGCTTTTAATTCTTTCATGTTTGTATATACCTTGAAGAGACATAGCAGAGCCAAATGGTTCAACTTTTTCTAGTTTTTTGAGGAATCTCCACAGAGGTTGGACCAGTTTACATTCCCACCAGCAATGGAGAAGGGTTCTTTCTCCCCACATCTCCACCAGCATTTTGTTGTTGGTTGATTTCTTTTTTTTTTTTTTTTTTTTGAGACAAGGTCTCACTTTGTAGGTCAGGCTGGCCCTGAGCTCAGCCTCCAACTCACATCACAGCAATCTTCCTGCCTCTGCCTCCCGAGTGCTGGGATTATAGGCATGAGCCACCATGCCTGGCACTGTGGTATGTGGTGCTGATTGCTGCTGGGCATGAGTCTCCACTCCCAATAAGTATTGTATGTGATTGCTGGGGAATCGAACCCGGGCCCTTGCACTTGCAGGACAGGCACCAGAACCACTGAGCTAACTCCCCGGCCCATGTTGGTTGATTTCTTGATAGCAGTTATGCTTTGTGGGGTAAGATGGAATCTCAGTGTTTCCATCTCACTAATGATCAGCGATGTAATGTAATGTAATGTAAAAGTCAGTACTGTATTATTTCCCAGTAAAGTTGTACATTTGTATTCCTAGAATAGATGTGTATGCTAAAAAATTTTTTGCATATTTGTAGTAGGAAATGTGTGCCAGAATTTTCATAGAACCCCTTGCACCCCCCCAAAAAAAAACAACGAGAAAGAAGAACAAAGCTTTACAATGTTCACCAGCAAAATGCACAAATAAATCTTGGTATGTGATGATATAGAATGGAATAATATATAACTATGGAAAACAGATATTACAGCTACAAAATACAATCTGGATTAGTCTCAGGTACAGAATGAATAAAAAGAAAAACAAAAAGCAAATTGCAAGAGGATATGAATGCTGCAATTTTCTTTCTTTTTAAAAAAATTATCTTTATTGGTATATTATGAATACACATGATAATAGCATTCAACATTAAGAGTTTGTACCAGAATATGACATGACTTGATTCTCATTTTTCCCCTTTCCCCCCCGCCCTGCATCCCCCGCCCCCTATATACACAATCTTTGTTTTCTTTTTTCTTTATTATTACCACATTCGTTTTCCCCTCATTTTTTATCCTTACACTCTTTCCTTTTAAATATTTTCTACTTCGCAATATCATCTATACATACTGCAACTCATTTACAGTTTCATATTCTCTTACCAGAGAAAAGATATGATATTTACACATCTGTGACCTGTTTATTTCACTTACGAGGACGTCCTCAAGGTAC
>PVIR01038347.1:0-14606 GCA_004026965.1 Petromus typicus
TGAGACAGAGTCTCGCTTTTGTGGTTCAGGCTGGCCCTGAGCTCAGCCTCAAACTCACATCACAATCCTCCTGCCTCTGCCTCCCGAGTGCTGGGATGACAGGCGTGAGCCACCTCGCCCGGCACTGGTATATGGTATTGGTTGGCGCTGGGGTGAGTCTCCACACCCAGTATTGTTATGTGGTTACCGGGGAATCGAACCCGGGTCCTTGCGCTTGCAAGACAGGCGCCGGAACCACTGAGGTAACTCCCCGGCCCAGTTGTGTGGTTTTGAGGGCTCTCCTGGAAGAGTGCAGAGCAGGCCTCCACTGTACTGTCACTTCAGCTCCCTTCCAATATTTCCATGAGCTGCTTATCACGGAGAGTCAGAACCTGTGAGATATCCAGAATTTTTTTTTGCTACCCAAACCTTGTTTTGAATTTCTTTTTTAAAATTAGTACATGTTTGCAGTACATAATGATTACATTCATCGTGGGGGAGCTGGTACAGGTACATAACATATCTTCATTATTTTTTCACTTAAAGTCCAGATTTCTGAGGGCAGTTGTTGGATAGATGAATATATTATTTGTGGAATCAGATTATACAAAGAAGAGTGTGGGATAGTGCTAAAGGCTTATTAAGTTATATAGCCAAAGTCTGTGAAGCATTGACTTACGTACCTAGCCAAAGGTTGAATGAGACTAAGATGCTGTCGTTGGTGAGCTTGCTTTGAGAAGACAATGGAGACATATCAAGGTGGTAACTAGTGCAATGAAGACACAAAGTCAGAGGAGTGAGGGAGCAGAGTGTCCACTGAGTGGCCTGGCGGCCAAGGCCAAGGACAGCGCTCTGGCTGCTGCGTTTCCTGAAAAGCGAATGGAAAGGTGATAAGGTGCTGAGAGTGACCAGTGATATGTGTGGAGGGAGCTCCGTGAGGAGGGGATTCAGTGGCAGAAGATACAAACACCTCCGAGATAACTGGGTCTGAGAAAGCTAAGACATTTCTTATGCGCGCGGCGGGCATTTTAAAACTAAGTCAGGGTGCTCAGCATTGAGAGCTCAGAAGTGGAGCTTTCAGTAATGAAATGGGAACAGCTGGTGTGGAAATGGTTGTACTAGGAAAGCCACACACAAAGGAATGAAGGCACCACTGAGAAGATGAGCAAATGTATGGAAGAAAGGAATCCGACACAGACACTGACAGACACCGGAGGACCTGGAAGGAAGGGCTGCAGAATTCAGAGGAACAAGGGGAGTCCCAGGGCAAAGGATGAGCCAATTTCCAGCTATTTAAATGTAGCAAAGATGCTAGGTGGGGTTCGTATTTGAAACACTGTAAATGGAAAAGTCTAAGTATCATGGTTACTATTCATGGTGAATAGAAAGCACATTCCCCTTTAGTCTAATGGCTATTTTAACTTAAAGGTGATGAGAATTTAATTACACAGTCCACTTACTGACATTTCTTTGTGGTTAAAACATGAAGGTTATAGTGAATGTTATGATTACTTCACGGTATCTCACCAATTTTGGGAATGGACGAACAATCCTGACAGCATCTGATTTGTGGAATTGTATATTCAACTTTATTTGAATATAGGTCATACTATCCTAGAATTCTTCTGAGATTTAGTTAAAAGCGTAGAGTAACGGGGACCGAGGATTTAGCTCAGTGGTTCTGGCGCCTGTCTTGCAAGCTCAAGGGCCCAGGTTCAATTCCCTGGTAACCACGTACAATACTGGGTGTGGAGACTCCAACCCAGCAGCAACCAGTACCACATACCAGAGAGCTGGCCGTGGTGGCTCACGCCTGTAATCCCAGCACTTGGGAGGCAGAGGCAGGAGGATTGCTGTGATGTGAGTTGGAGGCTGAGCTCAGGGCCAGCCTGAACTGCAAAGCAAGACCCTGTCTCAAAAATAAACAAACAAACAAAACAAAAAACAACAAAAAAAAAACTTAGAGTAACAAATTACGGGCTCATAGCTTTTCTGTCTGCCTATTGGATAGCCTTAAAATAGTTAGAATTCAATTACAGCAGAGTGGTACACATTTGTAATCCCAGCATATGGGAGGCTGAAGCAGAAGAACTACCATGAGTTTGAGGCTTGATTGGGCTACCAATCAAGGGCTACTTAGTGGGTTCAAGGCCAGACTGGAAACTACAGGGAGAACTTGTTTTTTTTTTTTTTAAGTTCAAAGGAGTTATATATGACCTCTTCTAGAATGTGATTTCTGGAACTTAGGCAGCATCCACTAGTGCTGCCTGGGACCATCTCTTTAAAACCCATGCAGAATTCTTTGTCAACAGTAGGGCCACTGAAGTCTCAGCGGGAGTCACCAGGGAATTCCTTTGCAGCTGAATGACAGAATGTTGTTATGCGTTCAGCATTCTTTCATTGAATTTGACAGTCCTAACTGGATTTAAAAGTTGATTTATTCAAATCTTTCTTTTCTCTCCTTTGTAGTACTTGCTGTTGAACAGGAGAGGGAAGGGGAGAGAGCTCTGCCTGCCTCAGCCTTAAAAAAAAATTTTTTTTTTTTTTGAGACAAAGTTTCACTAAATGCTACACTGCCCGAACTGGGCTTAAATTTGCTATCCTCCAGTATGCTGGGGTCACAGGTGGGTGCCACCACGTTTAGAATTCAGTTTCGTCTCTTCTGTTGGCATAAGGAAGGGGATGGAATTCGAGTTAACACCAGCTCCTGTTCTCAGCTCTGACTTAGCCCTTTGGTTCTTCCCTAAGGGGATGACATGGTAAGTGCCTAAGAAATGTTAATGAAACTGGGCATAAACAAAGAAGACACAACTCTGTATAATTTCAGCACTCTGGTGAGCTGAGGCAGGAGGATTGCAAGTCGCAGCCTAGCTTGGGCAATTTTTTTTTTTTTTTTTTGAGACAGAGTTTCATTTTGTAGTTCAGGCTGGCCCTGAGCTCAGCCTCAAATTCACAGCAATCCTCCTGCCTCTGCCTCCCGAGTGCTGGGATTACAGGCAAGAGCCACCATGCCGGGCACTGTGGTATGTGGTGCTGATTGCTGCTGGGCGTATTGTATGTGGTTTCTGGGAATTGAACCCAGGCCCTGGCACTTACAAGACAGGCATCGGAACCACTGAGCTAACTCCCCGGCCCTAGCTTGGTCAATTTAGCAATTTAAGGAGACCTCATCCAAAAAACAAACAAACAAACAAAAAGGCCGAGGCTGTTAGCTCATTGTGAGGATCTTAGGTTCAATCTCCAGCACTGTTTTGGTTTTTAAGTGGCTCACTTGGGCCTAGAATTTGTAGTCTTCCTGTCTCAGCTTCCTAGAGTGCTGGAATTATACAAGTGTGCCACCTCAACACGTGCTTTTAGAGGAAAACATTCAGAACCACAGTAAAAGGTTAATAATTAAATTTTGGTTTATAGATTGAGACGCACGATGCTCGAGTACATCTATACATCGTGCAGACCACTTGACCTTCATTCTTAAGGTTGTACATCTGGAGGCTGGGGTTGGAGGAAAAGGCAAGGACTGGCTCTTCAGAAGGGAACCAGGAATGTATCTGTGGGATGAGATAGATTTGGACTAGGCTGACGACGGGCAAAAAATCAGCAGGGGTGAAAAGGGCGAATAATAGGCTGAAGAGAAAGCTACTGATCAACCCGTTTCCCTGCATAGCTTTTCTGGCTTCATAGATGGACCTGTGTGTCCCATCTAGTTTATGAATATTAATCATCTCCAACTCGATGGGGATAGGTATTACTTGAGCTTTATATTACTCCTTCAAAAATTTTAATATATTGCTCTCTAGCCATGCTTACTTTAAGATTTCTCTGGGTCTAAACTGCCATTAACGATGTGTGGAAAGGAGCCAGGGAGGGAAAAGAGGCAGTTTGTCCATCTTTCCATGGGCTGATTTTCTACATAAAATTCTCCAGCTAAACGATAAATCAAACGAACCGTAAATAGAACCAAAACGGTGATCTAGAGAGGGACCAAACGCGTGGGATAGGCGTGTTTGGGGCGTCAGGGATTCCGGGCGCAGTAGCCCGGGCTCCCGAGCTAGAGCACCATGGCGGAGCGCGAGCCGCGCGGACCGGTAGGAGGCGGGCTCTAAGGCGGCCACGCGGCGGCGCGAGGCCTAGATTTTCAGCCTCAAATCGGTGGCAGATGTGGAGGGAGGGGCCTCACTCACCCCAAGGCCTAGTGCCCCGCATTCTTGCTACTACCAGGGACTCCCACCACAGACCCCTTTGTGTGCCTGCCCCCGCCCCGGAGGCGCCCCAGCCAGGGGCGCTGAGTGCCCTCATTGGTTCAGCCGAAGGCTGCACCGATTGGCTAGAGACTCGTCCGGCAAGGGCCGCTTCACCTCATTGCTATTGGTCCTCGAAGCTGCCTGTCAGTACATCTCGGGAGGAGATTGCTCGGTGGCGCGGAGTCCCTGGAAGCAGTTCCGGGAAACCCCGCGTGCTGCCGGGATCGCGTCTCTGTCCATGAGGGGGGGAGGGGGTGGCGCGCGCGCCATTTCTAGTCGTTTTCAAAGCGCCTCGCGCTGATTCTCACGGGCCTGGCCGCCGGCCCCAGCTCTGCCCTGGTGAGTCTCGCGGCAGCCCGTGGGGGGAGGGGCCGGGAGCCACGACCCGACCTGACTCGGTCCGGCCCAAGCTCGGCGCCTCGTCCTCAGTTTTGTTTTGGCACCGAGGCCCCGGGGGTGGGGGTGGGGATGGGCTGGGGGCGGCTTCGGCCAAGTCCTGCGGGGCCGCTGCGGGCCTAGCCCCGCCGAGGCGCCTGCTCGCCCGCGCTCATCCTCCCCCACCCCTCCTTGCCAGTCCCTCAGTCCGTCCCGCCCGGCGTCCTCCTCGCGGCCTGCCGCGCCCGGTGTGCTTTTCTCGCCTCGCTCGCCGCTCCCTGCGGCCCAGCCCGGCGAAGAACCCGCAGCGCCCAGGTCCCCATCGCTTCCCCACGCCGGAGCAGCTCGCTCCCGTTCCGCCCCGCCCGGCCGCGAGTGGGATGGGTCGATTTACGGGTCGGGCTTGAGGGGGTGGGGTGGGTAGAGGGCGGGGTGCAAATCTCAGGGATACCTGAGCCGGGAGAAAACTTTTTTTGTGTGAATAGAAGAAGCCGAAAGGCAGATTTCTGTGGGAAGCCTCCCTCCCCTCCCCCATTCTGCATGCTGCGAGCCGAGATTTGAAGGAAAAAATGACTATTAGAGGCCATGAAACTTAGGCTTCACGTGGCGCCTGAGAGAATTCTGAGAATGTCAGGCGCACCAAATTGGAAAAGCGATTCTTTTTCTTATACGGTAGTAACCGTATTGCCAAAATTAAATAGTAATAAAGCCAAAGGGTTTTGAAAGGTACAATCCTTTCACACAACTTGTTAGATTTTTTTTTTTTTTTTTTTTTTTACTGTTCTCAAGAGGGTAGATTTATGCCCCATAAGTCAGTTTTAGGACAAGGGCCTGACACTCCTGAGCCAGGAGATAACCGCTAGTTTTCATTTCGTTGACTCTTTAAAAGCCCATTTCTTGACATGAAGATGCACAGATATGTTTAGGGAAAAAAATCAGGGAGGAGCTAGTAGTGACTTTTGCAAATCTCCCAGCAGCCCTTTTAAATCTTAAATGACTACTTTTTGCAAAAATATTTAGATCAAATGACTCCAGTCACCTTAGTATATTTGCTGCATCCAGAAATATGGTTTGGCCATGTGGCATTGTGTTGACTTGACAAGAGTTTTAAATGGTCTCATATGACATAAAAGTCTTTAAATGAGTATTTGTATTCGACTTGAAGAGAGGTTTTTCCTTGATCTGTAGGTTTTATTTTCTGGAATCTAATTATTTCACGTTTTTTGTTAAAGTTTGCAAACTTGTTTTTAGAAATTTTTAACCCAATTTCAACTTGTAGATCCTTTGCAATGAATTGGTAGTCGTGAATATTTCTGTCTTGTGCTTAATATGCAGTTTGTCTTTTGCTTTACACACTAAACCCCCCCTTAAAAAAAAAATAAAAAACCTTAACGTATTCATTGAACTTTCCTGTTAAAAATTTGCCTCTTTTCTGTAACTAGTAGTAATCCCAGGTGCAATGCTGTGAGGATCTTGTGATACTGAGAACCTGAGAGTTCTGATGATTTTAAGGGGTAGTGTCGGGGTGGGCCTGGGAAAAACAGAACTATATGTTCACAGAGAGATTTTGAATTTCAGGACGCATCTTTATAGAACTAGGTTGTATTAATCAGTAAATACATTCATCTCACACGGTAATAGTTTCTTGGTCTAGTGTGCTAGTTTCAGACGTTTCTGCTTTTGCTGGTTCATAAAAATTTGAGGCTTGCCTTAGGAAGCATTTATCTACCCAGAGTTTAACCACAATCTGCGTCTGTGTAGACATGAGAGGACTATCAAATCTTAATGTTTGTGATCATGAGAAGTCACTGGTATTGATCTCATTTTCAGAGTAACACTTCTTCATTTTTCCTTTCTTCTTCCTACTCTGTTACCTCTCTCCCGTCTTGGTCCTCCCTTTTCATTAACAGTGGACTTGGAAATGAAAAGTTGTTATAAGACAGAGCACTGCACCTGGTGCACTTGCACAGTGTTGGATAAGCAGTCTGGAAGTGTGGTTATCTTCTGTTGTCTTAGTGCATTTTTAAAGGAGATTTGTATTTTCTTTATACCTGACTAGGTTTCTTGAGTTTCTTAGAAAAAATAGACATTTTCTTGCGATCCACCTTCATGTCTTTTATTTTAGTGGGTGCTGCAATGATGTTATTCTGCTGTCTATTATCTTCACATTGTAATTTTGCCACACTTTAATTGCACTTTAATTCCTTCACTTTTGAGGCAGAATGGAGACTGGTCTTGGATGGTTTTATTATTCTCTCTTCAGGCAATTAGTTCATTTCAGCATAACATACATAGTTTTGGGGAAGTTATTCTCAGGTTTATGACTGACGTTTATGAGATAGTGTTTGTTGAAATTATTTGGGAGAAGCTAGTTGTCCATTTATCAATATGATTTCACATTTTACTGATAGAAAAAAATTCTACTTATACTCATGATTTTTTTTAAAAAGCAACCTTAATCATAGCTCACTTTTATGTAGATTTAAAACAATTGTTTTTAGCTTTTAAACTTGGTCATTTTTTCTTTTAAATCTGTGAATGGGAATAGCAAATTAATCTTAGAGTAAAACTTAATGTGAAAGTTGTGTTATTTTTGTTCTAAGTGAGGTGGAGAAAACCCAAGCCACCATCGTGTTGAACTAAAGACAGCAGAGAGTTATTTCACACCTGTATTGTATTGAAGCAGAGCCAGGAAAATTTGAAAGTTCTTAAAGCTCGATTAAGTGTCTGTGGGTGTTCATTCTGTTTTTAAACCAAACTTCTAAAAACTGTATACAAATTGAGAGTGAGGGGCTTTTAGGATTTTGTGGTGAGTGATGTGTTGATTTGCTCACCAGGACACAACAGCTGCTTTTGTTAATGAGCAATTCTACCTTTAGTAAGTGAAGCCTTTATATAATCTCAGTGTACATGAAGTTCCTTAAAGATCTAATGCTTCCATGTACATTTTCTACAGTTTTACAGGATTATTATTGAAAATGTAGGTCAGATACATCACAAAAGGCATGAAGTATTATTTTGGATAGAGGTTATTAGCAGCATGTGTACAAATTAGTTTAGATAAATCATGCATTGTCCTACAAACTAGTTATTTCTGGCTTAATGTAATATAGCTCCTGAATTTTTTCCAGCAGCATAATAAAATGGCTAATCAGGTGAATGGTAATGCGGTACAGTTAAAAGAAGAGGAAGAACCAATGGATACTTCCAGTGTAACTCACACAGAACACTACAAGACACTGATAGAGGCAGGCCTCCCACAGAAGGTGGCAGAAAGACTTGATGAAATATTTCAGACAGGTATAATATGCATTTCTTGTTTCTGACTGGTTATGAAAGTGAGGGCAAACCACTTTGATTTTATAGATTTTTAAGGTTAAATAATGCTTACTGTTTCTGATCTGTGTAGAGTTGAATGTTGTTACTTTCCCTTCACTGAGGACATACAGTACTGGGTTTGACTTTGATATTCTTATTCATTATTTTGAAGCTTTCTTCGTGTTGAATATGCAGTCCTAGTTGTTACAGAACAGTACTTCAATTTGTCTTAGATTTACCACCAATTAAAATGTTTCAGCGTACCAAATTTTGCATTTTTTCTCTTAACCTAAATCAGTGATCATTTTGCTTTTGCTTTTCTACTTTTAGGTTTTTAAAAGTGATTGTTAAAACAGCTTAGGTCTGATTAGGTGGCATAATAAGAGGAATAGCTAGACTGTATTGTCTGAAATGATATTAAATGTCAGACTTCTTGAGAGCTTGTGGCCTGTCTAGCGTCTAATGGACAGAAATCCACATCTCTCAATAATTTGGAAGTGTTTGGTTTGTAACAGCTGCTTTTTTTATTTTTTTAAATCTAGAAGTCCCATGGTTAAGTGCTTAAGCAAATTTGACATCTTAATATGGTTGGTTGTATGTAAGTGGTTTGAAGTTTTAAAGAGGGAGAGAAATATTTACCCTTAGGGAGCGTTGTTTGTAAATAAATGTGTCCTTGTCCTTTGGGGCCATAGATGGAAACGTTCTTCCTCTGTGTTTTGTGTGCTTATTGAGAGAGAGAGAGAGAGAGAGAGATGAGAGAAACTGAATTTGTATCACAAATGTGTCTTCACTACAGTAGACAGCATAGTTGGGTTTTATTTATTTTTTTTTTTTTTGTCCTTAAAAGTTTTAAAGTGACTAGCTCAGGATATTTTAGACACTAAAATGACTTATAATGGCTTATAAAAATGACTCCTGGGTAATGATCCATTTGAAAATTAGTCCTGAGGAACTTTCTGTGACAGTCTGCCTAGAGAATTGGCAGCGACCTGCTTAGAGATGCTCTCCTGGAGAGTGTTTTGTCATTGCTAAGAGGCTGATGGTTTGGGTATAGGATTGGATTGACAGAATGGATTGATGAGTGTCCTGATTTGTGGCTTTGGGTGGTGGTATTGAATATTGAAATAAGATAACTCCCAGTTGTTCAGGCATGCTCATTTTGAGCTTTAAAAATAAATTTTGCAAGCTACTTTATGTTTAGTTTATTTATTGTATGAAATAAAATTTTTTGGCATTATCAAAATAGAGTAATTTTTGAATTCATATATAGACTTATCAAATATTTCAATTTTACATTGGATCAATTCTGAAATACATTCCTTATATATAGAGAGAAAATATAATGCAAACTTATCAGAATTAAGCTATTTTATTTACAATTTAGTAGAGCCCTGGTTTGGTGGCATATGCCTACAATCCCAGCGAAGCTGAGGCAGGAGAATTGCAAGTCTGAGTCCTGCCTGGGCAATTTAGTGAGACTATCTCAAAATTAAAAAGTAAAAAGCCTTGGGAAATAGCTCAGTGCAAAGGCCCTGGGTTCAATTCCCATCAGCCCCCACCCCCCAAAAAAATTTGTAGAAGTTCTTGTGCGGTTAAATATATAGTACTACATATGTAGGATGCCATGTGTATATTTCCTGTATCATATACTTGTAAGTCCATAAAATTTTTACTGCCGTTTGAAAAAAATTGTCATTATTGACAGTGTTTTGAGTGCCACAGCATCTTTTAAAATCAGCTTCTTACTGGAGAAGGAATAAAGTATGGCTTAAAATATGACTTTCAGAATTGATTAGTCAAGCTGCACTTGAATTTTTGAAAAGTTTTATGCCTTTCCACATTCTGATTGCAGCAAAATAGATGCTTAACTTAGTTAGATACATTTCATTTTATCATTGGTGCCAAGGAGGGAAAGCCTTTAATACTTTTTGGAAAGTAAAACAATTACTAAGGAAATTGGTTCTCATATTTTTTTTCCCCACCTCCTACATAGTAAACAGCAATGGCAATCCATAATTTGAAGGTTTATCCTTGGGAAATACAGTGTGTTCTTAACCATTATTAACACAGCAGAATTTTATATGAATGTTTAATCTGTAGTACAGTATCTACATCAGATTTAACTTTTATGACAACACTGGTGAGTTGGAAATGAGTTTCTAAGATTTTTTTGTTGTTGTTGGTTGAAATTCAGGTTTATAGCTGTTCACATTTTTATCTTTTATTTTCATAGTTGCACTCGACCTTTCTATATAGTATTTATGTAGCTGCGTACATGCATATAGTTAAATCAAAATGTAGTTAGTAACAGCACTGAATATAAAATTCTTAATAGACTTTTAATAGGACAGTTTAGCTTCCCCTTTTATTACAGTAATGTTACCCCCTTTCAATTTAATTTTTAGGACTGGTAGCTTATGTCGATCTTGATGAAAGAGCAATTGATGCTCTCAGGGAATTTAATGAAGAAGGAGCTCTCTCTGTGCTGCAGCAGTTCAAGGAAAGTGACTTATCCCATGTTCAGGTAAGGTTGTTCCTCAGAAATGTCTTTCAACAGTTAATTGTCTGAAATTACTTTCCTATTACCTTTTTTTCCCCCTGTGGAGGAGTGGAAACATTAGGGGAAAAATATCTAGTAGAGTTTCAGAGATACAAATACAAAGCAAAGGCTCTCCTGTTTTGTGTAGTAAGTCACTTTACAGACATAAAATCACGGTTTGATGATTATTATTGCTAGGTTTTTGCACATTGAATTGCTTAGATTTTTAACATTTTTGTGTTATCTGATTGTGTTTTATTATCGTGGAGGGAAATAATGTACGTGGGAAGAATACTCTTAGTCCTCTGGCAGAAATAGTCCAGATTCAGTAAAATAGCCGCTGGCAGGCTCCCAATGTAGACCCCTAACATCTGTGCTGTCTTAGCACTGTCTGTCCCAATCTTTGGCACATGGTAACCACTCAGCAAGTATTTATTGAATGACTATTTTAAAACTTTGGTCTTCAGAAATTTGAATTAAATTATATATATGACGTTTCAGAGATTCCTAGTAATTCTTTTTATTGAATTACTTGCCTGTTTTAGAACAAAAGTGCATTTTTATGTGGAGTTATGAAGACCTACAGGCAAAGAGAGAAACAGGGCAGCAAAGTGCAAGAATCCACAAAGGGACCTGATGAAGCAAAGATCAAGGTAATTCTCAGATGGTCGTGATGTCCAGGGAGCTTTGGTGCAGCTGCACCCTCATTCCTTGTTCTTCTGGCGGTGAGTGACGTGTTTATTGATGCTTCTGAAACAGCTCTTTGGATTGACCCGCTGATGTCTCTTGGTTCACTCACTGTATTTCCATGTAGGCCCTCTCTTCCTTCTTCCCTCCCTCTCCACCGACCCTTTTTCTACAGTGGGGTTTGAACCCCGGCCCTTCTTGCACTGACCTACATCCTCAGCCTTTTTTTCAAAGTCCCTAAGTTACCCAGCTGGATTCAGACTTGCCTTCTGCCTGCCTTACCTTCCCAGAGAACGGGGTGGTGGTGGGCTTTACAGACTGGAGCCACCACTTTCTGCTGCTTTGTTTCCTTCCTTTCTATTAAGGAGGTGTTATTTTAACTACTTCCTTTTGAATTTTCACTTAGCCTCAGTTTATTTATTTATAGAATGGGAATAGTAACTGTGCCTGTTTCATAGAGTTGTGAGGATTAATGAATTAACATATGCAAAGCACTTAGAATCGTGCTTGGGATACAGCCAGAACTGTGTAACTGTGAGCCATTGTCATTATTATTACTTAGGTAAACTGCTCTTTAGGGTAAATAGAAGGCTTTTTGTGAAGGAACAGTGAGCCTCATTCCCTACTCAAATTGATGTGGATGCCTTTGCGGCAGTGATAGCTTCTTTCCTTGGGGATCTAACCCAGAGCTGGCCTCTGCTCGCCGTACCACTGAACTAAATCCCCAGCCCAGATTTTTTCATTTGAAATAGTTATTTTATTTAATATCGAAGCTATTTGTATGGGGTGGTTTACGTTTGAGATAGGAAATAAAACTTGAACTCCTGTCATGTAACTAACTTTTGTGACGTACCTTTGTACTCCCCCACCCTGTCATCTGCAAAATGGCATAATCCCATCTTATAATAACTTTGTTTTTGGGGGGAGGAAGGGTTGAGACAGGGTCTTGCAATTTGAGACAGGTTGAGTTTAGGCTGTCATTGAGCTCACTGTGTGTAGCCCTGGTTGGGCTGAAACTTGTAGCAATCCTGCCTCAGCCTCCTGAGTGCTGGGATGACAGGCATGTGCCACCACATCCAGCATAATGTTTTAAAATAAATAAGCAAAGTTGTATTTGAGGTACTGGTCTTCATTTTAAAATGCCTCATTAATGTTCATTGAATAGGCCTGTATTACTTCTTTAAAGTTAGCTATTTGTGCTTGATAAAGTATATTATAGATATAATGTGCATGTATCACATATTTACATGCTATTTATATAATGTGCATATAGCTTGTCATAGTGTATATATTTCTGTGTTTCTTTTCTTTTCTTTCTTTTTTTTTTTTTGATACCAGTGATCGAACTCATGACCTTGCATTTGTAAGGCAGGTGCCTAAACCACTGAACTAAATCCCCGGCTCAGTACATGTATTTCTGTGTTTAAAAGTACAAAACCTTGAGCCAGGCGTAGTAGCATATTGTTGCAATCTCAGCTTCTTGAGAGGCTGAGATAGGTAGGATCAAAAGTTGGAAGTCACCTGGTTAACTTAGTAAGCCCTGTCTGTCTCAAGAATGGAAAAGGACTGGAGATATAGCTCAAAGAGCAGAGAGCCCTTGGGTTCAATCCTAAATACCAGTGCCAGGGATGTAGCTCAGTGGTGCCACACCTGCGTGGGAAGTGTAAGGTCCTGAGTTTGACCCCTGGTACCAAACAAAAAAAACAAAAGACAAAATTGCAGGTATCAAGGGAAAAAAAGCAGGTTCTTTTGAGTCAAAGGTGGAAGAATAGAGGGCCTAACGTATGCATTCCTATGGAATCCTAGCTTGGTGATCTAAAGTGACATCTAAAATCTTTCGTTTCTCTGACATTGTATAATCTCATTTATTTATTTATATTTATTTATTCATTTTGAGACAGGATCTTGCTTTGTAGTTCAGGCTGGTCCTGAACTCAGCAATCCTCCTGCCTCTGCCTCCTGAGTGCTGGGATTACAGGCGTGAGCCACCATGCCCGCCTGACATATTAATTTTAAAAACCTAAAAATATGTTGCCTTGGTTAGAACACGAGCTCTTTGAGGGCAAAGACATTATCTATTTTCTATGATTTTTCTCTCTTTCTTTCTTTACTTCTTTTCTCTTCTTTCCCTCTTTCTTGCCTTCCTTCCCACCTTTCTTCCTTCCTTTCCTTCCTCCCTTCCTCCCTCCTTTCTGTTTTTTTGAGACAGAGTCTCACTTTGTAGTTCAGACTGGCCCTGAACTCACTATGCAGCCCAGGCTAGCCTCGAACTCACAGCAATTCTCCCGTCTCTGCCTCCTGAGTGCTGGGATTACAGCTGTGAGCCACCGCACCTGGCACTGTGATGAGTGGTACTGGGGATCTAATAATTTGCTTATTAGGCAAACGTTGAAACCACTGGGCTAAATCCCCAGCCCTATGATTTCTCTGAATACTTTGTACATAATAAAATATTGAGAGGGAGGTTGGTTATCAGGAAACATAAGGTTTTATTTAAGGCTGAATATACTTGCTAACAAATATTTTGAGTCTGTAATGTGTGAGGGACTGTCCTGTTTTTATGGAGCTTATGATAGACTAGGACTGTGCACTATGGTAATAAAGGAAAAAGGATCAAGCAGAATAAAGGTTAAATTGTGGAACTTGGTTATATATAATAGTAGACGAGAAAAGGACTTTGTTTGCCTTACGGGATATCAAACCTAAGGGTGGTCCGTGTACACCTTCTTAAAAGTTTTAATTTTGAGACAGTTCTCATTGAGTTGCCCAAACTGACCTTAAATTTAGAATCCTCCTGCCTTAGCCTCTCAGCTATCTGGTATTACAGATGTGCCAATGTGCCCAGTTAGAACTTTTTATTTATTTTATGTACTGAGTATGAACCCAGGCCCTTGCTCATACTGGGCCAGTACTGTAAAACTGAGCCACATCCCCAGTCACAAGAGTTCTGATTTTTAAGGATAAGAAAAAAATTTATTTCAGAGTAATTGCTGGTGGGAATAAAAATGGTATATAAAGAAAATTAGGAAGATAGTTGAGAAATAGTGAAAAGTGAGAAATATGATGCGTCAATGAGAATAGGTAGCATGGGATCAGTTTATACAGAATTTTTAATCTTTGCTTCCATTTTTTCTTCCTATTTTATAATAAAAAAGTGATTTGTATGTAGAGATTTATTTGATTATGTTTTTTTTCCATTAAATGTATGGGAAAAAGTGGTAAAATAAATCGAGGGTATCTTATATATGAGAGCATGCACGGTGAATTTTTTTTTTTTTTTAGGTTTTTGGAGACAGGGTCTCGCTTTGTGGTTCAGGCTGGCCCTGAGCTCAGCCTCCAACTCACATCACAATCCTCCTGCCTCTGCCTCCCGAGTGCTGGGATTACAGGCGTGAGCCACCACGCCCGGCACTGTGGTATGTGGTACTGGTTGCTGCTGGCTGTGGGTCTCCACACCCAGTATTGTT
>PVIR01038348.1:0-14616 GCA_004026965.1 Petromus typicus
TGTTTGCTTAAACCTGTTCTATGAATGAGCACGTGGTCTATTTTGAAGAATGATCCATGGATAGCTGAGAAGAATGTAAATTCTGACTTTGTGGGGTGAAATACTCTGTAGGCATCTATTAAGCCCATTTGCTGAAGAGTCTGGCTGAGCTCAAGGATTTCCTTATTGGCTTTTTGTCCAGTCAATCTGTCTTTTTGTGACAGTGGGGTATTGAGGTCCCCTACTATTATTGTATTGTAATTTATCTGGTTTTTCAAGTCTGTTAATGTTTGTTTTATATAGTTGGGTGCATTAGAATTTGGAGCATAGATATTTAAGATTGTTATTTCTTTCTCTTGGATTTTTCCCTGAACTAAAAGATAGTGTCTATCTTTATCTCTCTATCAGTTTTGGCTTGAAGTCTATTCTGTCTGCAAATGAAATCACCACTCCTGCTTTCTTGCTATTTCCAATCGCATGGAGTATTGTTTTCCATCCCTTTACTTTTAGTCCATGGGTTTTTTTCTGAATTAGGTGTGTTTCTTGTATGCAGCAGATTTTAGGATCTTGCTTTTTGATCCACTCTTCCAGTCTGTATCTCTTAATTGGCGCCTTGAGTCCATTGACATTAATGGTTATGACTGATATAGGCAAATTTAGTGCTGCCATATTTTCCCGTTCTTAGCTGTGTTATTCTACTTTTGGCCTTTTCCCATCAGTTTCTTGTTTGGTCCCATGGGTTGACTTGGTTAAGTCTCATGGATTTGTAACTTTCCTTATTTTTCTCCAAGATATTATTTAGAATGTTTTGGAGCACAGGTTTCATATTTGTGAAGTTTTTCACGTGTTCTTTTTCATGGAAGTATCTTATTTCCCCATCAATTTTGATGGATGGTTTTGCAGGATACATCAGTCTGGGTTGGAAGTTGTTTTCCTTTAGGGCTTGAAAGGATTTCACTGCAGGCTCTTCTTGCATTGAGTGTTTGAGGTGAGAAGTCCGCTGTGATCCTGACTGCCTTCCCTGGAATGTAACTGTTTTCTTTTCTCTGGCTGCTTTCAGTATTTCATTCTGTTTTTTGATATCTGGGACTTTCATGATTATATGCCTAGGTGTAGATTTTTTCATGTCATGGGTGTATGGCATTCTGTATGCTTGATATATTTGTATGTCCAATTCTTTCCCTTTTTCTTTGAAGTTTTCTGCCATGATCTCTGTGAATAGCTTTTTGATGTCTTTTGTATTGTCTCCTGCTTCCTAAGTGACTCCAGTCAGTCTTATGTTATCCTTCCTTGAATCATCTAGGAGCTGTTAGATTCACTTTTCGTTATCGCTTGATTTTTTCCATAGATTATGCCTTTCCAGTTCATTCGTTGAGATCCTGTCTTATAGGTCTGAAATTCAGTCGTCTGCCAAATTCATTCTATTGCACAAACTTTCATTTTCTTTCTTAATTTCTGGACTTCTGCTTGTAGGTGTTTAATAGGTTCCATTACTTATTCTATCTTGGATTCTATCAACTCGATGATTTTCTCTTTAGCTTTATTAATCATCATGTTGACAGTGTCCAATATCTCTGCTTTCATCTCAGAGATCAGTTCTGATTTCCATTTTACTAGATCTGCTTTGGTTACCATTTCCAATTACTCTGGAGACTGGCCTTCCAACTTCTCTATTTCCCTTCCCCCTGTTTTACCTTGAGGTGAGGATCTTTGTATCTGAGACTTTGGGTGTTTCCTCATCTCTGAGTTTTTGTCCTTGTTGTTGTTTTTGGCTTTGTACCTGCTCTGTTTTCTGGCAATGTTTGTTGCAGGTCTCTTTCCTCCTAATAGTTAGGAACCTTAAAATATCAGTGTTTCCTGGGTTGTTCTTTACAATCTGTATTGGGATCTAAAGAAAAACCCCTAGTTTTGGCACACCATATCAGGCACTCAATCAATACAGTCAGAACACCTTCTCCCATCTGCTTTAGATGCAGGAAGACTATGGCTCCTGCACTGTTACAATGGCGCTGCCTGAGGTCCCAACGGGCCCACCTGCTCAGCCAATAGAGTCTCTTGGCTCACTTGTGTAGTCATCCTGGAGGCCAGTAGGCTGTAGGTCCTGTGCAGCTGCAATGGTAGGGGCTGATGTTCCAACACGCCTACCTACTCACCAATACAAGGTCACTGGATGTGCTTCTGCAGTTGACATGGAGAAAGTCAGACTGTGGCCTACTACACTCAGTGCCTGGGTGCTCTTCCAGTGTGGTGAGCCTGGACGCCAGCAAGTTCCAACCCCAGTGCAGATTGAATGGTGCCAGATGCCCAGCTCTTCTTAATTGGTAAATTACTACTATATCATCTTCATTGTTTACTGTTTTACTATTAAACATACTTATATCTTCCTTGTGATATGTATAAATATCCATCTTTGTCCTCCTTTTTGTGGAGGTATTATAGGTTGAAAACTAGAAAAACAAAAGGAGTTTGTAGTTTATATGGAGATTCTTAGTGGTAGAATGTTGCCTCAACATGAATAATTTGCAGCTGTGTATGTAAAGTGCCAGCATTTGCTACCTCAGTTATTACTCCCTCAGAATTACTTGAACTCTGTTCCTATATTTTGCTAAGAGAATTACTCCTGGTTATAACAGATTCAACCATACAATACTTTGTATGATAGTCCTTGTAGTTACACATCCCCTTTTTGTCTATCCTTTAGGAATACTATGATCATTTATAATGTGTGATCATTCTGCAATAAAGTAGGTGAAATTGAAGTGACAGAATGGAAGTGGGGGGATAAGGAATGTAAAAAATTAAGGAGGACGTTTGTGGGGGAGATAGTGACAGATAAAAAACGTTTGATAGGAAACTGATTTGACTGGATTAATTTTAGTAGGGTTGAAGGGTTAGTATTGAGAGTTTCTAGAGGATACTTGTGGGAGTAAGTATGAGTTATGGGAAGAAGGAGGTTTACTTTGTGATTGAGGGCAGTGATTTTGCTGTAAGGATCCACTGACAGGACAGTTGGCTAGGCAAAATATGGAAGAATCAAATGCTTAGGATGAGGAAGATCAAGAGTTACTACTAGTGAAGAAAAGAGGGACTTTGAGGAGTTAAGTATGGAAAATTAAAGACTTGGGAAGAGGAGTTTGTGTGCTTGGGAAATAATATAGAAATATGGTAATAATATTGCTCTGGGGGTGTGAGATGATGAAGCTATATAGGGAGGTTAGATGAGGGACAGAATCCAGAAACTTGTTAAATCAAAGCCAATGAAAGAACAAATATACAAAAGTAAAACCTTAATACGCACAGGGAACCAAAAAAAAATATGACATATCCCTACACTAATAAATACATCAAGAAACAGAAAAAAATTCAAAGCTATAGAATATCCAATGAGAACACAGGTCAAATATTCTAAGAAAGAGTGTGTACATGATCCATGAATCTTCTTCATTAGAAAGTTTGAGTGCTCACACAACTCCTCTGATCTCTTCACTGCAGTAAGAGGCTAACTCACATTCAGGACTACTTTTCACCAGGTTTCAGGGATAGTGCAGGCTATGATCCAGTCTGGGTTATTTAATTAGGAACTCTTGCTTTCCCTCTCTCTGTGTGTGACGGTGCTAATCAGCAGACTGAGTCTCTGCCATGGAATTGTTCACTGAGTCAGGACTATACCCATACAATCTAATCAGCTACAGCAACAATAACCTAGTCCATTACAGTTGTATCTACTCAGATAAGATGAGAACATAACACAAAATCCACCTTTGGGTTTCCTTTTAGCTTACAGAGAAAAAAAATACAGTTGCAGTGTCAGCATCATAATAACATAAGTATTGAGCCATAGTTAGTGTGCACAACTGTAGTAGCTGTCTTATCTTGTGGTAAAATAAAAAGCCCAACAATAATTTTATAGAATCAATTATTTAGAGTCCAGAGGGTTTAAGGACTGAGAGATGCTGGGGTGGGAGTAGAAAAGAAAAAAAATATTTTTTTAAAAAGGTCTGCTATGTGGCATGTGGTAGAGAGAATAGAGTGGAGCAAGGAATCCTAATGATCAAAGACAAATGTTATATATTTAGATGGAATAACTGGGAAAACTGTGTATAAAATTAGTAGCAAGAACATCTTGGAAACAACCCAAGTGTCTATCAAGTGGAGACTGGATAAAAAAGCTGTGGTTCTTCTACAGAATGGAGTATTACTCTGCCATAAAAATGATGTTTGAATCATTTATACTTAAATGAACATACCTTGAGGATATCCTCATAAATGAAATAAATAGGTCACAGATAGGTACATATCGCATCTTTTCTCTGGTATGAGAAAATAAAGATGTAAATGAGTCCTAGAATTGTATGTTATATATTGTGAAATAGAAAATGCTCAAAGTAAAATAGGGTGAAGGGGGAAAAATAATGAGATTATAACAAAAAAGTAAGGAAACAAATTTTTTTTTCTTTTTTTAGGTTTTTTGAGGCAGGGTCTCATTTTGTGGTTCAGGCTGGCCCCAAGCTCAGCCTCAAACTCACATCATAGCAATCCTCCTGCCTCTGCCTCAGTGTGCTGGGATTACAGGTGTGATCCACCACGCCCATCAGTGAGGTTGTGTGGTACTGGTTGCTACTGGGCATGAGTCTCCATGCTCAGTATGGTGTGTGGTTACCAGGGGTTGAACCCAGGTCCTTGCGCTTGCAAGACAGGTGCTGGAACCACTGAGCTAAATCCCCGGACCTAGGAAACAAATTTCATGTATATGGGTGAGGCGGTATGGTGGGTAGGGCTATGGGAAAAAATGGGAATTAAGTTGTGTCTTATACTGGTACAAATCCCCATTATGGAGTGCAATCATGATGCATATATGTAATGTACCAATAAAGATCTAAAAATACCAAAATTAGTAGCAAGAAATGGAGATGAGAAAGGATTCTATGCCTAATATTAGAGAGAATATTAAAGGGAGACAAGTGAAAAGGAAAAGAAGAAAGAAAAGAAAAATAGACGAAAGATGAAATAGGAGAAAGAAGTCAGTTGAAAAGCTACAGACAGAAGCAGAAGGAATAAATAGGAACAAGAGAGATTGCTTTTATTTTCTGTAAACTATATTGAAGGAAAGGGTAGCAGGAAAATAAACACACATACACACAAATTTTCTCTCTTATTAAAATGGTACAAATCCCCATTTTAGGGATTTGTGAAATCCCTGGTTCTTAGGAAAATTAACAGAAAGAGAAAAACAGAAAAAAGTAAAATATGAAGTGTTCTTTTACTTTAGACATGTTCTTTTCCACCAGTCCAGAAATAAGGAGTGGACCTCCAGGCAAGATGTGACTGTTCATGCTGGAAGTCTAAGGTGTCAATCAACCCCTAGAATAGGGTTGGCTGTAGACATCTGTGTATGATGGAGACAAGGTATTAATGTGATCTTCCAATCCTACATAACTAAGGCTAATCCAGCTTCCAACTACACAAGCCAAATGCATATTTAGCTCTAGCACTTCAGCAGAGCCCCCTCCACCCGGCTCTCCAACTGCAAGTTGTCTCCTTTGGCTGTCATTTCCTCATCCACTCTTGGATGTTGACAGTGTGGAGCATGGCTTGGAGCCAAAGGGTAACAGGTTCAAATGTTGAGTCTGTCTCTATGATTGCACCCCTGCCAGCTCTTGTTCTGCAATTGTGGTGATGGGTACTGGACCAAGATCACTCACCAATTCTTGACGATGGAAGGACATTCTGCACTTTCCTTGTGATCACAACTGCCAGTGATTTTCTCAGTCTCCATGCAGTGCTTTCTTCCTTGTGGAATGTTCTGTGGTGGTCTCTAAATCGTGTTCTCTGAGTTGGAATGCTCAAAGCAGAATTCAGACATGGTCATCATACCACATTGTGCTTGATTAATCCCTCTCTCATGTCTCCTTCCTTTTATACTGGATTCTCCACCTCTCTGAGTTTCTTGTTGATGTTATATATCTCTCCAGTTTGACCTCTCCTCTACACAACCATTTTGGATCTCCTGTATCATTCCTTCTCAGTGAGTCTTTCCTCAGTCTTCTCAGTGAGTCTTCTCCAATATGACTCCTCCTCCAGCCAGCCATGTTGCCTTGTCCAGGTTTAGATCTGTTTAGATCTGCTGCTTGGTTGGCACTTCTGCAGCTCTAGGCATGGGGGAAACAGTGCAGAGCCAGCTCCAAGTGGGCAGTGGCTGAACTGAGACATGGAGGCCACAGTTGTGGAGTTGGTCCAGGACTAGCCCGTGGATGTGAGAATTTCACTTGAACCAAGAGTCCAAGTGTTTTCACCCCACTATCTTCTTTTACAATGTCTGAGATATCAATAGGAAGATGGTCTTTGTGTTTAAGAAAGACAAGTGGATAGCACATGAGTTTCTTTATATGCACTTATTAATTTATTGACAACACTTAATTCATTAATTTCAATTAATCTGAAAGACCTATGCCATTCACTAAGCTGTGATCCTTTTCTACCAGCTGCTCCTTCTGTGTGAGATCAGGCAGGCTCATGTCAGTCACAAAGGAATAAGGAGTTTCATCTTCAAAACACTTTGAGACTATAGAAAACTCTCTATCTCAATTGCTGATGTTGATGCACCACTGCTTGAACTCCACCTATCAGCTGCATCCAGAATCCTTCCTTGAGTGACACCCAGAAACAACACCTGTAGCAGGATCATGTACCTTAATTTCATATTCACCCTAAGCTTGGAAAGAAGCAAAACAAAACTCAGTTAGATCACTCTTCTAGCTTTTGATCTGTATCCTTGTGTTTTATACCCAAAGTTCCAGTTCAAAGAAACCCATCCAAAAACAGAGGTCCTGTCTCGGCCTTGGCACTAATGAGGAACTTGTCCTGAAAAGGGTTCACTTTCCTACTGCTCACAGGCCTTAAAGGCATGATCAGAGCTGAAGTTAATTTTTTCATTAGGGTAATTATTTTATATATGCCTTTCTAATATGAATTAGCGGTCAAGTGGTCAAAAGAAACGTTTTGGGAATTCATTGTGAGACTTCACCATATTAAATACAGTTGTTTCAATGGGGCACTTTGAAGAAATTCAGTATGGATTAAGGTAACCAGCAAAGGAGTTGCAACTAGAGTGTCTCAAAGAATCGATCACTGGTGGTTTTCCTGGAGTGCTGTGCTTAGAGGTAACTGACTCAACAATCAAGAAAGGACAGTGTCAGGGCTTACTTAGTGTCTAAGTCAACCACATCTGCAGTGGAGAAAGTGGGCTAGAAGTGTGATGTGTTTTGCTGTCCCTGGTATGTTCTTGTGGGGCTGATTCAGCCACATCAGTTAGACAGGATATCCTCTTTAAACTGCACAGTTCCATTTTCAAAATAAATTAAGGTGGAAACCATTTAGAGATGAAAAACACTAAACTGAAATAATATCTAAGTTCTTTGAAGAAATAAAAGCACCAGCAAATAAAATGTATAACCTGTGCTCTGTCTTCAGGGTCCAGACTTTTCTCAATTTCATCTTTTCAGTGGGAACTACATGAAATTGTCATTATAGATTAGGAGATCTGGCTCGGTGTTAGCAGACAGGGACAGTGTGCAGTACTGAGTATTATTTCCTCTGAGAAAATGAAACCTGTCATCTCTACTCACTTTCCATGGACAGTGAATTTTATTTTTCACTTAAATATCATTTTCTGGCTTATTCTAGCCAGTGAATGCTTTTCCTTCCTCCTACAATAGATGGATGGCCATTAGTGCTACCAGCAGCTAAGAAAAATAGGAAGATGAAGAGAAAAGGACATGATTATAAGGAAAAAAGAGAAATAAGAAATAAGAAATAGTTTAGGGGTATATTTCAAAGTTTTCCACTTCTAGCTCTCAATTAACAAATCCACAATTCATTGTCTAACTTATATTCTTCTTCTGGTAAAGAGAACTGAATCATTTGGGGATACTACCCCCAAGGGCTGCCTTGCTTCAGTCTTGCCAAGTCTTTCTCTCTCTGGACACCTGCACTTGCTGTTCCTGTGGATGGCATAACTTCCTCTAAGACTCTGTGCATGGCCAGACCCTCTCATCCTACCCTTCCCTGGAAGTATTATCTCTTCTGCAGCCTTCCATGAGCTGACTCACTGACCACTTAATTTTCCCTTTCATGGCACCAAATACAGTCAATAATAATCTGTTCAGTTATTTGCAAACTATTCATTGTATATCTCCTACAATAGACTGTAAGTTCAGTGAACTCAGAGCTCAGCCTACATTATCATTACCTTCTTAACATGCTGCATTATGTATACTTCTATATGGGATTTGCTAAAGAATATCAGAAGCATTAGAAAATATATATATATGGTTTTCTTTTATTTTTAAGATACATAAAAGAAGTTACTCTTGCCTTTTCTCACACAACAATAGTCATATTAATCATTTATATCAGGTTGACATGTTACATTTCAGCCCCTTACAATATCTCATCCACTTAGCATGAAATAGCCTTTGTAATAGATGAGTATCTTCACTTTACAGATGTTAGAACTGGCTTAGGGTCATTGGACAGCTTGTTCAGGAGATTATAGCTAAAGATAGGCTTGCACCTAAAGAGACCAGACACTTGGAGAGAACATCTGTCACCTGGACTCTGAGTGAGAGCCTGAGTTTCAGTGTCAATGATGTGGGGGGAAAATTGCCTGTAGAGATGATGCTGGAATCTCCAGGAAAGGCCAAGCTAGAAATGACCCTCACTAGGATAAGAGCCAAGGCACAGAGAGGAATACTTGTCCAGCAGAAAATAAAAGGTAAAACAAAAAGTATGCAGGAGAAGACCTCTAAACCTAAGAGAATAGAATGAACACACATTTTTGTATTATTCCCACCATATACTCTTATAAGTCCTGTACACTGTATGACACAAATATAAGAAAACTCTGAAAAGTACAAAGAAAAAAGCTGATTTAGAAATCTCATGAGCTGAGAGATATTTTGATGAGTTCATTTTCTTTTTGTACCTCATACAACAGAATTGGAGCTAAAAAAATATGACAAATTCAAATGACCAAAGAACACAGACAAAAAATGAAGCCCCCATTCTGTACCCAATAACCTGAAAAAGGGGCCATCTATCCAGTTAACTTTTAGAAAATAACTAGCATATTTCAGCCAAACACCACAAGGAAACAGAACTGAAACAAAATTTCCTGCCCCATCACATTTATGCCAAGAAATGTTAAATGAGAGTCTCCTATCATATTATCCACACTATCTAAAATGCAAAGCAATCTTCATACCAAGAAGCAAGAATATCTCAAACTAAGTGAAAAAAAAAAAAACACCCAAAAGATGACAACATATAAATGACAGACACATAATGGTGTCTGACAAAGCTTTTAAAGTGATCAAACCTCAATGATGAAAATCATCTCAGCAAAAAACCAAAAGATTAAAAAATAATGTAGTGCAAATTTTATGACTGAAGAATACAGTTACCATAAGGAAAAAAAAGCAATGAGTAAGCTTCACAGAGGAAGAGAGATGACAGAAAAGGCAATCATGGATTGTCTACTCACACAAAGATAGACTAAGTAAAATAAAATGGTCCCAGGCTTGTGACACTACAATAAAAGACCTAGCTGTGAGGGAGGAGACCGGAAGGTACGGAACCCCCTTTTCTTTGTGGGCTGGGTAAGCAGCTCAGAGGCTGACATGCCACACATCCAGGAAGTAAGGGCCCTGGGTGCCATGAAATGGCACTCTGGCCTGTTGTTTTCTGTTACCTATCAATTGGAGACTGGATTAAAAATGTGTGTGTGTGTGTGTGTGTGTATATATGTGTGTGTGTGTGTGTGTGTGTGTGTGTGTGTGTGTGTGTGTTTAAATAAAATTAAGTATTATTCTGCCATAAAGAATGATAAATTTAAGTCATGTATACTCAAATGGACATACCTTTAGGATATACTCATAAGTGAAATAAATAGGTCACAGATGTGTAAATATCCTATCTTTTCTCTGAACATGTAAATGAGTTCTAAAATGTATGATAGATATTGTGAAATAGAAAATGTTCAAAGGAAAAAGAGGGTAAGTGTAAGTAAAGAAGGGAAATAAAAACTTTGATGATTAAACAATGGAAACAAAGCTTATATGTGGGGGTGGGGCTATAAGGTGGGTAGGATAATGGGAAAACATGAGAATTAAGTCAAATTTTCAATGTCGGTTGTGATCATGATGTGTATATAAAATGTACCAATATAATCGATTTTTAATATTCTAATTTTTTTGTCCTAAAAGGACAAAAAGTATAGGACTGAAAAACCACTCAAAGAACAAATGGCTGAAAATCTTCTAAATATGCCCAAATACATAAAGGCATAGATTCACAAACTTTATCAAAACTCAGATATGATTAATGCCAAAAATCCACACTAAGACAGCATAGTCAAAGTTTTAAAACCCATGTTGAAATACTTAAAAGCGGTCAAAAGGAAATCATGCATTACCTGTAAAGGCAAATAAAACATTAGAGTATCACTGAAGTCATAAATGGTCAGAGGTGATATTATTCAACTGCTGAAAGATAAATATACAGTGAAAACATCTTTCATAAATGGGAGTAAATCAAGACATTTTAATATCAGAGACCCCTGCAGTGGATATCCTGTTCAGAGTTATGCTTTGAGACAGAGTTAGAGATGGGTACAAGGAGCTAGGGTGACCAGTGTTTGTGCAGTCAGAGGCTTGAACAAGCAAAGGCCTCAAATACCCAGAGCTATCAATACTTGTGAGTGACATCATAGTTAGACTGAGGTAAAGGGGCTATGTGAAGGGGCTACATGGAGTTGTTAAGGATATCATGGTGATGCTGATAAGGCTTGTGAGAGAAGAGACAAAGGATTCTTGAATTAAGAAAAAACTATGATGGTTAAAAAAAGGGAAACAAAGCTTATGTATGTAGGGAGTGGGGGTTGTAGGGTGGGTAGAGGAATAGGGAAAAATAAGATTCAAATTATGTTATATACTGGTACAAATTCTCAGTGTTGAATGCGATCATTATACATATATATATATATATATATATATATATATATATAATGTACCTATTTCACAATAAAAAAGAATACAACAGACAAGATATAAGTTGTGGTTAATAATTAATCTAGTCTATTTAGTAAAGAAAGTTTTAATTATGAGAATGGAATTTGGGTGCAAGTCACACTGACCTTGGCTGTTATGTTACTTCTTAAAACAAGCCAGCTATGGAGATAACTCTTTACTGCTTGCGAAACTCACAGCCTACTTTGGGCACAATCAATGGGGTGATCTCCCATATCACCCCATTCTCTTTTTGGAAACTACAACAGCTGCATCAGAGGGACTTGTACTGTCCTTGGGGCCTGCTCACTCCTGGGTTTCAGTGGCTGGTAGTGTATTAGGTCTAGTGATCTCTGCAAGTCCAAAGGCCACTACAGCTGAGAAGTGTTGCTCAGATGCAGTCTTTGCATGACTCTGAGTGAAGGTGTCACATCATACTGTTTGTGGCAAATCCATCATCTCGGTCTATGGTCATATGCTGTGGGATGACAGCCATGGTGTCTTTTCATTCTCCATTGAAACATAAGCATAATCTGGCCTCTGTTATTAACTATATTGAACCCTTTTAGTAAGTCAACCTGGTGGATTTGGTAAAAAACCAAAAATCAAACACATTTGTCATTGATTTTATCTGTATGGTCCCTTGGAGTTTGGCAGTCTAGAGGCAAGAACAGACAAAGTTTTTAAGAAAATTAGAGCATGTATAAACAAAAGATAAGCACTAAAATAAAAAATCAGGTTGGGAAGAAAGCTATGTTTGGAAACTGTTCTTAAGGGACACAAACTGCACTTGTAAGCCAGTGGCTCTACACCCTTCCAATAATGGAGCATATCTATAAGTCTGACATTTTTTCATAATTTTAAAAAATTTTATCTGTAAAAAGATGACTAATTTAATCTTTTTAAAGCTAAAATTTTTTTAAATTTAATAATTAAAAACAATTTAGCTAAAAATTTAAAAGCTCTTATTGAGCACTAATATACTTCATCGTAGTTTTTTCTACAGAATTATAACAGTAGTCAACCATCAGTGTATCTGGAAACTGCAAAAAGTGTTCAGCAACTGGAGTCCCTCCTTATATTCAGCTTTATTACCGCAGTCTTGACTTTATATATCTTTTAGTTATACTTTTCTACTAAGTGTTTAAGACTAAGTTAAGGTGAAACCTATATTAATTAGATTTAACTTCCTGCTATCTATCAAGGTCAATTATGTCTCCTCAGGCATTACTTTGGCATCATGTAAAGCACCTTTTAGCCATGGTCAGTGTCAGCCATCAGGATGAGTCATGGCCTTGCTGGATGATGTTGCTTTCTGCAAGAACGTGGGAGACTTTTTTCTGTAGGTGTTCTCTCTGGCACACTGTAT
Organism: Petromus typicus; assembly: GCA_004026965.1. Lineage (NCBI taxonomy): Eukaryota > Metazoa > Chordata > Mammalia > Rodentia > Petromuridae > Petromus > Petromus typicus. Next base: position 12,412 of record PVIR01038348.1, read on the forward strand.
ATTTGTTGATTCTTATATTTTGGGGTTCAGCAATCTCCTTGATCAGCCATTTGGGTGACTCACTAAATCGTAGGATCTTGTAGAAAAGGTTCTCTTGTATCTTGGTTCCTCATTGACCTTAGAGGGCCAGGGTCAAAATATTGTCTGTCTTTTTAGCCTAGCTATCTTTCTAGTTCTGAAATCTAAACTTTACTTATTAAATACCAAGAAGAAAAAATTAATAGCATTAGTATTACAATGGGAGCAATAAGCTCAGCTATTATAATTTTACCTGTATATCAAGCCCTTTGTAATAAAAAATATAGAGGACTGTTATTTTTATCACCTGTGGTTGTTCTAGTAGTTGAATCCCTATAGCATGTTAACAAAAAACAAAATTGATTTGTCAAGAGCCACATATAATATTTTTGCAGGACAACTATGATGACATTATAATTGTCCTGTGTAACACACTTAGATGTCCATCTTATATACAATAGCCTTTTAGTCAAACATCTCTATCTGATTATAAGATATTAAATAACACAAAAGCTCTCACTTAAATCATTATCTTTTAATAGGATGCTCTCTAAGGAAAATGTGTTGGCCTATAAATGTACCTCTTATCATATGTACCTGGAGAGTAAAAGAAAGGCAAGTAACTAAATCAAAGAGGTTGTTACAATAGACCATATCTTAGAAGACTTGTATACTCAGAAGATATGAGTGCATTTAGTATACCATGAAAGTAACATCAAGTATCACAGTTATATGAAATCCTTTGTTCTTCAATTTAGTTTTGTACAAAAAGAATCTTTAAAAAAAAAAACAAAACCTTATTTTTCTCACAGAAAATTTAACTTTTTGAAGACAACCAATGTAAACATGTCTTAGTAATGCCTAACAATATAGATTTAGGGTCTTTATAAGGCTATAGAAACTCTTGTGGTACCCCTACTGAACAAAGAGGAGTCCCATTTAACAGTTTCACAAACCTTAAGGAAATTTTTAAGGTATTTAATTTTTAAATTTAAAAAATAATTAATTACCTTAAAAATTAAATTAAATTTTAAATTAAAAATTTTAATTACCTTAAAAATTTTAATAACTTATAAAAACAAGATTATAACAATACATTATTTTTGATCTATGAAAAAAATTTTGAGTTACTATACAGTACACTTGTAAATATACATTGGGCCAGGGATTTAGCTCAGTGGTTCTGGTGCTTGTTTGTAAATATACATTGCGTTTGTCTTGATATTTAGACCAGTTAGCAATGGGGAGAAAACATGTATTTAATATGTTTGTAATGACATTTATGGATAAGCCAATTTAAATTGTAGGCAAATTTTTTTTTTAAAAAAGTGAATTTCAATGAAAATAAAATATACATTAAATAGAATAAAACTTAGAATAAATCACAGTAAATTTTATTAGACACAGCTAACACAATACTGGAAGGAAAACTTAAAACAATAATTGCATGTGTATGAAAAGACAAAAATTTTTCAACAAATAATATTAGCTCCCGCTTCAAGAACCTGGAAGAAGAAGACTAAAATAAACCCTCATGAAACAGAAGAAAAGAAACAAAAAATGTAACAGTTGAAATTTAAAAATAAAAATAATTAAAGCATAAAATATAAAAGAATAATGAAGAAAAGGAGCTGGCTTTTAAAAATTAATAAACTGATAATTATATAGATGAACTGGCAAAAAATAGAATAGATAGAAACTACAAATAAAAAGACAAAAACACGCTATTGTTATCACTACACAAACATAAATAACACAAAGCTCCAAACAACTCTATAAACACAAACTTGACAACTGAGATAAACTGAGTACAGTCCTCAAAAATCATACAACTAATACAACATACTTACTGTTGCTACAAAATATTAATGACCCTGTATCTATTAAGGCAATTAAAATTTTTATTTTAGAATGTCTTCTCTTAAAAATATCTACATCCATTTGATTTCCTTAGGTAATTTTAATAATTGTTTAAATAACTAATGCTACTTCTTTTTTTTTTATTATCTTTATTGGTACATTAAATATACACATCATGATTGCACTCCATAATGGGGATTTGTACCAGTATAAGACACAACTTAATTCTCATTTTTTCCCATAGCCCCACCCACCCTACCACCCCCCCATATATATAAAATTTGTTTCCTTACTTTTTTGTTACAATCTCAACATTGTCCCCTTTCA
>PVIR01038349.1:0-14605 GCA_004026965.1 Petromus typicus
TTTCCTGAAGGATGAGGAATAATTTTCTTCTCAAATGCACACATGCAGACCCTTAGGAATGTTGTCTCTAATGATGTCAGTTCTCTTAGGGGACAAATAAGTGATGAAATCACATTTCAGCTTGGGTTCAGAAAGCTGCCAAACATTTTGGCGTTGCATAGATAAATTTGTTATCATTCCAAAATAAAACAAAATATTCTCTTCTGGCAAAGACCACTTCCAAAGGTGTTTCCATAGAAACCTAAAATGAAAAATTAATGGAAATGTCCCTTTAGCTCTGCTCAGAATGATCTAAAGGGCTCACCGATTTGAACTTGGCTTGACATAACATTATCTCATCAGATTATGATAGCATTATATCCGTTGTCAGACATTATATGAGTTACTGAGAAAAGCAATATATGCAATATATAGGTATATACTTTCTAAAGTATATGCACTTTGTTGCTCTTATCAATTTGCTTTGGGGTTCTTTTCACTTCTTATTATCATTAGCACAAGGAGGAATCTCAGATTTATATGGCTTTTTTTTAAGGTTTTTTGAGACAGGGTCTTGCTTTGTAGTTCAGGCTGGCCCTGAGCTCAGCCTCCAACTCACATCACAGCAATCCTGCTGCCTCTGCCTCCCAAGTGCTGGGATTACAGGCATGAGCCACCATGCCCGGCACTGTGGTAGAACCAGGAGCAAAAGATAGCTGCTTCCATAATTCTTCTTAGCTGATATTGCTCTGGTTGAGGTATACCCAGATGAGAACTAAGAAGAAGCAATCTATATATCAGATAAGGTATTAATTTCAAAAATACTTAAGCAACCTCCACAATTCAATAGTCAGGACACATGTATGCACTGGATGAAAAAGTGGCAAAGAACTTCAAGAGGTATTTCTCCAAAGAAGCCATATAAGGCATAAGAAAGTATGTGAAAAGATGCTCAATATCATTAATTATCAGGGATATTTAAATAAAAACTATCATGAACTACTCTCTCACACCTGTTATGATGGCATTGTATCATCCCTGAGAAAAACTATAGCATTTAGTGGCGTGTCCCTCAGATATCTCTTTTGTGTTTCCATGGCTATTGCCAAGTCAAGAGAATATTGTAACTGTCCCCAGAGGGACTAGACCAGTTAAATATTATCTCAAGGACTATGGAAACTGAGAAAATGATGATAACTGTAAAAAGTGCCTTCCCTGCTTTTATGCTAGTTCAACTGTCCTTTGGAATGCTGGTAATACAGTGAAACAATGCAAACTAATGTGAGGTGTCTCCTATGTCATTTATAAAACCTCTGTCCCACAATAACTGATTGCAGAGCGGGACATTGTGGGTGCTACACTCCAGCTAGATGCCACTGGCCACTTAGTGTTCTCTTTGGCCTTCTTCTTGTCCAGTATAGTGATTAACCAGTCCAGCTGACTAGACATTCCAAGTACCTTCTGGCAAACTTTCTGTCCAGCCTGCTGCCATTGCACTTTATCCGTTCTTAATAATACCTTACTAAAACTTACCTTTCACTAACCATCTTTAGGTATTTTCTCTGGTTTGGCAACTTTATTGCCTCAGCACACCTGGGCTGGGGATAGGACAGCTATTATCCAAAGAGGATCTGAAAAAGATATTTACATATCATGTTCATTGTGCTATTATTACCAATAACCACGATATAGAAATAGCCCACATGTTCTCTGACAAATGAACAAAGATTTGGTACATACCTACAGTAGAATAGTATGCAGTCCTAAAAAAGGAAATCCTATTTGCCCCAAAAACTGTGAATCTGTAGGACATTATATGAAGTAAAATAAACCAATCACAGAAGACGCATTATGGTTCCACTTCTATGAGTTATCTATTATAAACTTACAGAAGCAGAGAATGCAGTGGTGTTTTCTGAGCCTGAGAGGCAGGACAAAGGATAGTAGTCCAATGAATATAAAATTTCAGTGATGCTAAAGTGAATATACTCGAGATCTGGTATACAGTATAATACCTGTAGTTAACAACCAACTCTTATACACTCTAAAATTTAAATATGTAGATCTCACCAAAAAGACACAAGGTAACTTTAGGACAAACTGGCAATGTCTACTATTTTTTGTTTTTTACATAGTGCCAATGATATATGCACACATCAAATTGTATACATTACATGTATGTGGTTCTTTGTCACATCTCTCAATAAAACTGTTTAAAATGAGAAAAACAGCAATTTATTTCATAGGTTATTTATATCATGTCCAAAAGATGTTGCCATTCAAGTACCATAGTTGGCCTAGGGATTGTGCTTTTGGGAACATCACAAAAAAAGATTTGCCTAGATTCAGCACAAGAGAGAGGACTTTTATTAGTGATATTTGCCAAGAGTTCAGGAAGGAGAAGTGGAAGCTTTTGCACTATATGTTTACTGTCTCTATAGTTCTAGATTCAGTGTTTTGGTCAACAGATTCAGAGCTGACATCTATCATATTTATCCTAATTTGTAAAATAGCTAGGTGCTAGGCTATTAATCTTTAAATATGATATTAGAAATACCACTGGACAACCAGAACTTCAAAAAGACTTTTCAGATTTGAAATAAAATTTTGGATTTTATCTTTTATGAAGGACCTGAACAATTGCAATGGAATCAAAAGAACCTGTATGCTTTGTAAACTGGAACTAGAATAGGAAGAAAAATATTTCAAATGGAATTAGAAGGATAGAAGTAATGAAAAGCAAAAATAAAAATAAATATAAAAAATAGGTGTTAGTATCTTTATAAGTAGTAAAATGTACCTTCTTTGGTACATTTATGCATTTCTATTATGAAAATATATAAAACTCATGCATTTACCAGAATAGAATACTGGGTAGAGGTCCAATGATGTCATTTTGCAAATGAGAACAACAGCAAATCATAAACCAAAAAAAAAAAAAAAAAATCCAAGAATTCAATATGTTTAAAGCTGATTGGCGGTGTATTTTCTAGTAGAATCAGTCTATGCACAACTTGTGAAGTTGTTGCAATGGGCTAATAAGTCAGTCAGATACCAACTTCTTTAAATAGACGTGTTTAAGTATCATTATGAGAGAAAGAGGATAAAAGACATTTCTCTCACATGTTATTTTTCAAAGTGCTAAAATGATAAGGGAATCTGTCAAAAAGAGAAATATCTCTTGGCAACAGAAATAGGCAAGAATCAGCAGTGAGTCAGTAAGAAGTGATGATTCTCTGAAACATAAACACCACCGAGAAATTCAAAAATTAGAAGAATTAATTGTAAGTTTGGAAAGAAGTTAAATATCTTAAGACTTGGATAGAGAGATCAAAATCTTCTTTTTTTATGCATTTAATTCTGAATATGTTCTTTGGTGGATTATATATGAGGATGTATTTCTATATTGATTGCAAATGAGAAGAAATAAATGCTTTACTTTTTGAAATTAAACAATCAGCCCAAATATACTTGTAAAATATCTCATTGTTAACAGTTGCCCCACATACTCAACTTAGTGCAGTCTGCACTTGTTTCTTGACAGTTTCTAAAAAATACATAGTTCTCAAGTATAGAAACTTCTGACAGAATTTAATCTTTTTGAAATGTTAATGGAAGTCATATCTTGCTATAGGTTGAAAACTTAGGTTAGCATCTGATATTAAAAATGTTGATTCTAAAGTTAATGGGATTTTTAAATGATTTGAGGCGCAATAAGTAAGTCCCTCAGTGCAGTTTATCCTGATACATTGCCAAAAATCTCTGTATTTCTTTTTCTTAGCCATTTTTTTTAATATACAAGAACCACTCTTGTTGAAAATGTGACCTTTATAGGATTATAAATGTCAAAACATGGCCTTTTAAGTTCTCTAACTTTCTGACAGGAAAATGTCTAACTTACTTACTGTCAGATTTTACTTTTGTGCTCCTAGCGCTTAGTTCTGTCTTTGACACCTACGTGTCTAATGAATGCTAGTTGAGTTCAAATGAATTCTTGGGAAAAGTTCAGTCATTTACATCAAAGATATCTCTGTCCTTAACACCACATTGTCATCGTCAAGTATTTATTATCCACTTTTTGTCAAAGTGGAAGAAAGTCTTGGGAGTGAAACCGCATGTTATAAGTAAGGTAGCACTTACAATGTTAGAGTTTAACCTGAAAACTCAGTGTTAATCAGTGAATGGCATATACATTTCCTACTTCTGCTACTACAGCTGCAGCAGGATTCAAGCACCTAGGTTTTGATCTCCACTGTGTAACCCAGAAGCAGACGCAGAGCAGAAGATTCCAGGGTGAGGGCTGGAATGGGAAAATCAGATCGGGAAGGGGCGGATACTGATGGGACAGGCATTATTTTGCGTGTTATCTGCTGGTTCTGTGGAGCCCTGAGAGTCGCCGTGAGGTGGCACTTCACCATCAACCCACCTGTGGTGGGGCAGTCGGGTATTTATACCCAGCTGCCTTGGGTCATTGTTGGGGGGAGTAACAATCCCTCACAACTCCCAGCTTGCCAGATGGTCAGTAGAACCCACCCATTCAAAGAAGCCTTCACTAGAGAAAAGCAAGTGGAAAGAGCACAGCAGAGACTATATCTGATATAAATGTTGCCATCTCCTAGAAGGAACCAACACTCTGGAGTACAGCTTTTCCAAGTCTCAAAGCAATGGAATTTTGATAGTTTTAGAGGAAAATTGTTGCCAGACAGCAGACGTATTTTAAGAACTATTGAGTGGCTGCTAAAGAGACAAAGTTCTGGTATTTTAAGCATAAAAATGCTAATGATGAAAATTGTAGTTAATTGAAAGAAGCTGATTTAATCAAATGTGGTATCTATATGTAATGGGACATGATAAAGCTATAAAGAAGGATAAACTAGTATGCAAATAGATACATTGGGAAAACATAATGTTGAGTGATATAAATCAGATATGCAAACTTTAATACTGTACCCTTCATTTGAGTGAAACAAAATGCAAAGGGTAAAAGATGGATAGAAAGGGACAAGGGATAGATCATATCTAATAGGGAAAGGGCTCGAGGAACAAAGAGGGGAGAAGAAACAAGGGAAGTAAAGATATGCCAAGTGCAGGAGGCTAATAACCCAATCGGTGTAGACATTATAAGCCATAACTTGTGCTAAAACAAATACTGTCAATAAATAAATAAAAGGTGATTGGCAAATCAGACAAGGGGTAGGAGATAAGAACAAAGCAAGCTGTAATATGTCCATACACTAATCAAATCGAATAAAATGGATAAAAGGGGAAAAAAAGAAATAAGCTGAGTTTATAAAAGGCCATGCATTCCTATTACTACAGTGTATACAAAACACAGTTGTAAGAGAGAGTGAATAGAAAAAGCATGTTTAATTTTATTTGTTGCAATAAACATGGGGATATAAACACATTTGACTATGTTGTGATTTTATTTAATGGGCTCTACTTCCATCTAAACACGTGTAGATATGAGTACAGTCATGGGAAACGTGATGATTACACCAAAGATGAGTCAGTGCTGGTGGTCACCATGGCAATAGATCAGGAATGGAGTTGAACTGTGAATCCACATCAGTGGCCCTACAGAACAACCTCGAAGAAAAGGGGATTGACTGGGTGCAGAATGATAAACATTCTGCCCTATTCATAAAACAACAAGAAATACATAAGATTCAGTGATGTAACAACTCAGGTCAGTACCTTAGAATAGACAATATCGTCTGACCCGAGAATGCAGTTTACTATAGACCTTAAAGTACAAAGAAATCTTAACATCTAATCAGTATTTTAATGTTAATAATATCCATGTTATGATGAGCATAGGAAAAGATAAGCAAATAATTGTTTTAGCAATACATAGAATTAATATCTTTCAAAGAGAGAACAAATCCAGCAATATTAGGTAAATATAACAAATTGGAAATATTAAGCAAAACTCATGACTTTATTTTCTTCTCTTAGAAAAAATACACAGTTTCAAAGTTGTCACAGAAAAAGCATAAGCATATGGCAAGCCAGGTGCAATGGACGTGAATCCCAAAGCATCCTTTTAAAATGCCCCACCCAAAGGAGAGAGGTCCTGCATGGGGCAGGAGTGACTCCAGATGTCCGGATGAACTGTGACCTCCTTGTCCCAGAAAACAATGAAGCTATCAAAAGCTTACAGATTTGGGTCAAAGAAAACAGGAGCCAACAGGAAGGAGGTTCTTTTGGTGCAAGGACAGCAACAGATTATAACATACTGAACATTTTTAAATGTGTTTCTCATAGTACTTAAGGAAGAGGAAGGGGACAGGATGAGAGAACAGGAGAGAGGAAAAACATGACAAACTCATTTTTATATATTTGATACCGTTAGGACAGTGAATCACTACTTTAAATATTAGTAATTTAAAAGAATGAATGACGCACTTATTCTGCCTTCCTGTATAAATATTTCAGGGTAACTCTAAGACCCATTTTATAAAGCAATTCAGAAAGAATCTAGCTAACCAGTACAGACAAATAAGAAAATTGGAGAATTATTTCTCAATCACAAATGAAGTAAGTTGTGTACAGTATGTAATAATCACTAATAGTTACTAGAAATACCAGGTAAGATATTGTTGGAGAATTTTATATTGCAGGAAATCAAACTGATCAGTCACTCAATCTACTAACTGCTCTCTGCATCATTAGAAGTGAGGTAATGAAATGTGACTTCTGATGTGACCTGTTGTTAAAGAAATTGCCATTTGTATAGTCCTTCCACACAGCATGCTGAAGGCTCTTCTCCCAAATATTGTACCTGAATCAATTCAAAATCTTATTGCAAATTTCCAGTCAGCAGGAAATATTTGAAGAGAAGGAACAAGATTTATGCCATCAAGAGGAAGCAATGGTTTGTGTACCTTTGCAAATAGTCTAGAGGATGACTGATTGTCTCTCCAAGTCAGAGGAATTAAACAACAAAAAAGGCACTATTCAGACATTTCAAAACCACCCAGTGAGAAGAGGACTTGTTTTGTCGACTGCTTGAACAAACCAAGTAAAATAAAACAGTGATAGTGATTTGAATATTGACTGAGAATTGATCATAGCAAAAAACTATTGGTTGTATTAGCTATGTAATTATATATTCTTTTCCTTTTTGGGGTGCATACTGATGTATTTAAGGGAGAAATGGTGTGATATCTTGGACTTGCTTTAAAATGTTCAGGAGGAAAGTGAAACAAATAAAATAATTATTGGAAGCTGTTAATAGATGTGAAAGGTAGGTGACATGTACGAGCAAATTTGCTATATTTTGCTAAATGTTTGTCAGTTTGGAAATTCTCACAGTTTTTTTTTTTTTAGTAATTTATTTTCTAATAGTGCTGGAGATTGAACCCAGACCTTCTCACTGACTTACACCCCCAGTCCATTTTCTTTTTTATTTTGAGATAAGTTGCTAAGTTACCCACATCTGGCTTAAACTTGCATTCCTTCTGCCTCAGGCTTGCAGAGTGCTGGGACTGCTGGAGTACACTGTCATACCCAGAAACAAAAAATAATGCATATATATTTAGAAAAGCAAAATGAAGGTTGTAGATATTTTCAAGTTTGGAGTTGAATCAATTTGAGAGAAATTAATTCTCTTCATTTAATAAATAACACATCAAAGCCTGTCTATTTAACTGTTCTATTGAGACAATAATAAACCTAGGAAGTTGTCAAAGTCAGCCAAAGCCCTGGAAAGATATTATCTAATACAGATATGATCTTTGGGAGGTACAAAACACATTAAGTGAAGACACAGTTAAGCTTGTGACATTCATATTTCACAGTAAGGTTACATATACCCTTAGTAACACATTTTGTAATTATTGTGTCTATGTGTACTGTGTCTGATGTACAAGAATTTGATATATTCAAAATAATTGGTCACGTTAAATTGTAATTGAAATTTTGTATAAAAACCATCAAATCTGTAATCAGTGGTTAAATACTCAGGAAAAAATGTTTTTCAGAGTTTCAGCAGATATATGATTTCATTAAGTTGAACATTAACTAAAGCAGAAATAGTTTTCACTAGAGGATCAGGGAGATTTTTTTGAATCATTCAACACATCACACTTAAAAATTCCTGTCAGAATTAGTATTTCAAAGAGTTAGTTATTTCTTGTTTTTACTAAAAGAGAAAAATATTCTTTGCAATAAAATTTGGGGCCCACTGTATTCTATTTAACTTGTGAGTTCTTTTTCCACAAAGGCACTTGTATTTGTTAGAATTCTAATATGTACCATCACATATTGAGGGAAAATCGTGACTCTGCATTTTGCAACATTGATGTAAATTAATTTGGTTGCTCATTGTTTAAAATACATGAGATTTTGTGTGTCTAGTTCTCATTCACTCAAAACAAGAATTAATTTCCCCAAGGGAAAAATTGTATTTGTGATATGCTCCGCATGATAAATAGATAATAATGGGGAGCATGACTGTGAAAGATTTGACTGAGCTATGTTGACTGGCTGTATATCTTGTGTGCTTATAAAAACAGTGTTTCTCGGTACAGTAATCACTGAGCCTATCTTACCTATACCATAATGAAAAATATAAATGCTGTGTGTCCAGTTACATGTCTTTTCTGAAAGAATTCTGTTATACAATTAAGAGACTTGCATGTCGTATAAGACAACGTACAACTCCTCTCATCAAAATATTTTACATTTCTGGTATCTCAAAGGCTGAATATGAAGATTTCCTCTGCCTTGCCCCCAAAGATACCCACAAATAGCAATCTATTAAGAAGACTGTCTTTGGCTCACGATGGTAACATCTGTCTATTCTTCTGAGCAAATGCCATCTGGTAAAGATGTCACACCTTCGATTACTGTGACAGGCTTCTCCAAGATGCACATAGCTATGAGAAGGTGTGCCTTCTAAACGTTACCCTTTGCGCCAAGGTGTATTAGTTCGCTTAAGTCCTGACAAGCTCATGCAAAAGGATAAAATGTGCTTTTGTTCTCCTGTTGGCACTTTCTTTTACCCCTGAATGTTGGCCATACTCATACACTCTTCCATTTTCCCCCTTGCAAAGGGACTCTTACTGAGTCCTGTCACATTTTATACTGGAACAAAAGGACTCTTACTGAGTCCTGTCACATTTTATACTGGAACACAGCTGTTTTTCTTACTATCCTTCCTGTCCAAGGTTTCTACTTTTGAAGTTTCTGTTTGTCCTAGATGTCTGGCACAGAATGGCAAGACTAAGTCTATTAAATGTTGTGTAATGTTGTATTATATTATTCTGTATGAAAGGAGAGGAATTCAAGGGGCTACAAGTACTTCTGCTATTTCTGTATAAAAGAAACAAGATTTTCCATTTTTTGAGCTCTTGTGAGTGTTGATCAAATTCTTTCTTTCTCCAAGGACTGGGCTCCGTTCGTGATTCAGATTTCTTTCTGTTGTTATCAATGCATTTCAAACAATTTCTGACGCTAAAGTGACTGCAAGACCATGTGGCAATTGTAAGAGGAAAAGTTCTAGAACTCAGATATATGGACAGTATGTAATGGACTAGATTCCAGCAAGGGTTCCGCATTTCAGTACAATACTATACCTTCTAAATTATGTAGCCAGGGTGATCAAATATAAGAACTACTTACACTAAAACAATCATTTATTTTTTACCTTCTTTTGGAATGTGTAAATGGATTTATTGACAGTATGTATTTTTATATCTGACTTCTTTCATTCAACAATATATTTGTGAGATTCTTCCACATTATTGTATTTGTTTGCTTATAGATTCTTTACTCTCACTGTTAGCGAACACTGATTTTAAGACTTTAATGTACTTCTAAGCAATCTGGAAAGGTTACTATAACAGATTGCTCAGATAGAAAGGTAAATCTCAGTGATAGAATGCTTGCCACACATGCATGAGGCCTTGGATTTGATTCTCAGAACTGGAAAAAGGGAAAAACAAGATGCCCAGGGTGTAACTCAAGGCTTTGTCTCAGTAGGTCTGCATTGAAGCCCAAGAGTGTGCCTTTCGAACATGTCCTAGTGGGATGCTGTTATTATGAGTCCAGACCCCACATCTCGAGACCACTCCTGTGAGTATGCCACATTGTACACATGCAGTCTCTAGGTGGACTTTGATTCATGATAGCCTTTTCTTAGCTTTATGCACTTATTTACAGTTGATTTTATCAATTTATTCTAACAATGGTTATCCATACCTGTGCTAAAAATCAATCTACCAGGGGGGCCAGCGATTTAGCTCAGTGGTTCCGGTGCCTGTCTTGCAAGCACAAGGGCCCGGGTTAGATCCTCAGTAATCACATACCATATTGGGTGAGGAGACTCATGCCTAGCAGCAATCAGTACCACATACCACAGTGCAGGGTATGGTGGCTCATGCCTGTAATCCCAGCACTCAGGAGGCAGAGGCAGGAGGATTGCTGTGATGTGAGCTGGAGTTCAGGGCCAGCCTGAACTACAAAGAGAGACCCTCTCTCAAAAAACTAAAAAAAAAAAAAAAAAAAATCAATCTACCAGGTACTAGGAGTATGACGATTATGAGTTATGTCCTAGGACTAATTAGAGAAATAGAAAAATAAAATTATGATTCTAATCCAATGATAATTTCTATGATACATACCTGTATAAGGTGCTTTGAGAATACAGAGAAATGATAAGGAAACTCAAGATGATGGAGATGATGGAAACATACTGGCTGAAAGAAACAGTGAGCTCAATTTAGAGTTGGGCTGATAACTAATATGGAAGAAAGATAATTGTAGACAGAGGGGAAAATATTGTAAAATCTTGGGTAGATACTTTGACAGACCATGTTTTAAGGAATTCTAACACTTTTGATGACAAGAACTAAAGCTGACATTGTATAAATGGTAGAAGAAAATGATAAAGAAATGAATGTGTTTTGAAATAACTAATTTAGTACTGGAAATCTGGAATTAAGTATATAAATATAATTCATTATCTGAATTTGCATCAAACTCATTCTAGGTAAGATATGCCTTACTTTAAACCCATACAGAAATGTATAAATCCTTCTCATTATAATAGATGATCAATGTGATTTCTAAATGTTCTTCAGCTATATTTTAAATGTAGAAAAATTTACTCCTACAAATTGATGTGTATATCACTTTTTAAATAAGTTATGTATTATTTTACTTTTCTAAAATAATTGTATAGCTACATATAAGAAAAGAATAATATAATTGTAGTATTTATTGATGCTAAACAATAACTTCAGTTTCACCTTAACTGAATCATGAATTATTATATCCATTTTATATAAAGTTATGAAGCAGAGAAACCTTAATTTGGCAAAGATCACTTAATAAATTACTGGTTCAAGGCCAAGGATTTAGCTCAATGGTTCTAGCACCTGCCTTGCAAGCACAAGTCCTTAGCTTGATCCCCAGTAACTACATACAACAATGCTGGGCATGGACTCTTATACCCACCAGCAATCAGTATCATATACCACAGTGCCAGATGTGGTGGTTCACACCTGTAATTCCAGCACTCAGCAGGCAGAGGCAGGAGGATTATTGTGAGTTCCAGGCTCACCTGGGCTGCATAATGAGCTCAGAGCCAGCCTGAACTACAAAGTGAGACCTTGTCTCAAAAAAAAAAAAAAATATATATATATATATATACATACATACATGACTGGTTCAGAGCTCACATCTATTTCCAAGGTCCTCCTCTTAGCACAGAAGTCTCTTTTTCCAGCTATTTTATATTTAACATAACAAAAGCTGTGAGTCTGTATCCATGAAGTAGTCAACTGAGCAGGATGTACAGGGCTCACTCATTGGAGGAATTCCTACCTTGCCTTCACAAGACCAACAGTGCAATAGGCAAGACAAATATAAACATGAGTGTGTGGTAAAATATTGCAAGAGCAACTTGGCATAAGTGAACCAGAGGGCTTCTAATGAAAGGGACAGGAGAATATGGAAAGAATTCAGAAGTGAAAAGCTTGAGTTCTGCAATCTATGTAGGTTCTTATAATTTATATCTAAACTATCCCCTACAATCTCTCAGAGGTGTAGAGGTAGGGGTTTTGGAAGGTTATTGGGTCTTGGGGTACCCTGCTCAGCAGTGGATTAACACACTCATCAGTGAGGAGCCTGATTAGAAATGATCAGTTCCTGGAGTTGTGACTTGGAAGGTTGAATTCTTGTCCCCAGCTTCTTTCTTTTCTCTGTTTCCTGGAGGTCATGGGTTGAGCAGTTTCCCTGTCATATACTTCTGCAATATTGTCATATACTTCTGCAATATTGTTTCTGCCTCAGTGCCAGTGACCATGGACTGAGTCCTCTGAAGTTGTGAGCCAATGAAATCTTTACTCTGTTAAATTAGATCAAGTATTGTGTGCCAGTTTTGCAAACAAGTAGGAAAGAGCCTTTCTAACTAGGAAAAACATTTGGAGTAAAGGGGTTATATATTCTGAGAGCTAAAAATAACTATCTGGTTAAAGTATTGGTTGAATGTAGGAGCTGTGTGAAATGACACTGCAAAGGTGTGTGAAGTTGCCTGGTCAAGGCCTGATATTGCATGTGAAGCCATGAGCTTTATTATAATGGAGGGGAGTTGAATCAGGGCATGATCCGATTTGTCCTTTATGTACCTAGCAGAAGGGAGGCTAAATGATGGGTTGAAAAAATGGACAGAAATCATCTAAGAATTGGCACTTTTACTCAAGCCTTTAATATTCAGGATCAGTTTCTGATCAGATAACAAGTGATTGATATATTTTTAGTCAAGTGCTTTTAAGTAAACAGTGATGATGATTTATCTGCCTGTTATGTCTCATATCCACAAAAGAATGATTAAAAAATGTCATTTCACTGTAATTGCTCTCTTGAAATCACAATGTCACCAAAAAAGAAAAATAATACAATAAAGTAGAGTTATAAAAAATAATTGCAAAATTACAGACTAGAAAGAAATCCAACTGATTATAAAAGTGAACTATTTCAAGTTGATTGACTACTCTGGAAATACAGAGAACATTTAAAGGATTATGTGTAATAATACTTAGTTAAGGAATAAAAGTAATGCTGCCTCACTGATTATACCAATTATAGAGTCACTATGAGATACTGAGCTCCTTGCAGGAGGGTTTTTACAGCCTCTAGATATATTTGTACATATTAATTATAACCATGATACTACTCATGGTATTAATAACATTCATTAAGTCCTGCATGAACATGTGATTTTTAAATTATCTAACATAAACTATATATATATATGGGATGAGTATCCACTATCTAAAATATGTGGAATCAGACTATTTTGAATTTCACTAATTTTTTTGTAATATATGCATGTACATAATGATGTCTCCTGGGAGTGGAATATAAATATAAACATAAAACATACCTTATACAATATCCTGGAGGGTTTTTTGTTATGTCTTGTTTTGTTTTTTGGCAATGCTGGAATTGAACCCAGAGCTTTGTGCATGCTAGGCAAATACTTTACCACAAAGCCCTTAAGATAATTTTATCTAACATTTTTAATGCACTCAAATTTTGACAGTGGCTCAGTCCAGGAGGTCCAGTGTAGGATCTCTTTGCAGTGAAAAGCAGCTCTGTATTTCAGATTTTCAGGTTAAGTTCCTCAACTTGTGATATTCTATGAAGCAGAAATTATCATTCATATTTTAGAATAAGAACATTCAGAAATAATTTATCTATAATCACACAGTAATTAGTATATAGGGGATTGAACTCCAATAGGTGTTACCTGCAATCTACTTCCTTAACTATTAAATTAATCTCTACAACTTATTGCCTAGATTGGCATTTAGAGAGTTGTGTATAATAAAAATCTGTCTTTACAATACACAAGATAATTCAAACAAGGCTTGTGGACAGAGCTTTTTGGTCCTAGGGAACTTGTTTTGACAATTCAGAATAGATGAAGATATTATATAATTAATAGACTGATAATCTGTCCATACAAATGATTACAAAATTTTAAAATATTAAAGATAAAAAAGTTGGGTAAGGGGGTGGGATTTAGCTTGAATGTAGGAGCTGCTGCTGTCTGCCTTGCAAGGATAAGATTGTAAATTCAATCCTCAGACACCCCCACCACACACACACACACAAAGATGGGTAATACATGGATCTGATATTCAGACAGTTGAAAACAAAGGATAAAAAGGAAGAAAATGAAATACGAGTGCACACAATCAAGACAAGGACAAAAGAGAAGAAAAAAGGAAGATGGTGGTAATAATACACAAAATATGGAGAAAGATTCCTAGGTATTTTATTTTTGGAGGTGCTATTGTGAGAGGGACTGACTGTCCAATTTCTATCTCAGTGGGTCTACTGTTTGTGTATACGAAGGCTATTGATTTTTGAACGTTGACCTTGTAACCAGCTACGCGGCTAAAATTGGCGATTAGGTCCAGCAGTTTTTTAACTGAGTTTTTAGGATCCTCTAGATACAGTATCATGTCGTCAGCAAATAATGACAATTTAACTTCTTCTTTTCCAATCTTTATTCCTTTTATTTCTTTCTCTTGCCTAATTGCTATGGCTAATATTTCCAGAACTATATTGAACAGAAGTGGTGAGAGAGGACACCCTTGTCTTGTTCCTG